>PVLD010029818.1:0-17593 GCA_004027595.1 Dinomys branickii
GGTGATCTGTTTCATTTCTCTAGCAGCTTTTAATATTGTGTTCTTTTGCTGGATATCTGGGATCTTGACTATTATATGCCTGTGTGTGTTTTTCTTTGGGTTATGGATCATTGGGGTTCTATATGCCTCGATTAACTGAACTTCAGTATCTTTTAACTTGTTTGGGAAATTTTCTGCTATTATTTCAGCAAATATTCTTGTTATATCGTTTGTGAGATCTCCTGCTGTTTCACACACTCCTATAACTCGAATATTGTTTCGTTTTGCCTCATCTTGGAGCTGTTGGATTGACTCCTCTTGTGTCTTTGATGATATCATGAGATTCTTCCTTTCAGGCTCATAAGCTGCCATGCTGTCTTCAAGTTCTGAAATTCTATCTTCGGTTTCATTTAAACAGTTTTGCATGCTTTCAGTGTGAGTTTTCAAATCTTGGCATTCTCTTTGGACCTGTTTCATTCTTGGTAATTCATTGCTAAATTGCTCTTGTAACGTTTCCATTTGTTTCCTATTTTCTTCTAGTCTTTTGTCTATTTCTTCTCTATGTGTGCGGAATATTTCTTCCATCATTGTTTTCAGCTTGTTTTTTGTCTGAGAGATCATTGCAGGTATGTGGCTTATTTCTGCTTTGAGCTCTTTTATGGCCTGTTGGAGTTGTTTCATTTTGTATGCAATCGTTTCATAACTTGCAGGTATGTGGCTTCCTGGTTCCCCTGTATCCTCGCATTCAAAACTTGTTCTGGGTGGGGTTGAGTTTTGAGACTGCGTTTTGTTCCTCTGTTTTCCCATTTTTGGGTATCAGATTCAAAATGTGGAGCTATAAATTCCCCAGGCAGTTCAGCAGGTAAAGGTCTGCTGCAGAGTCTGCTCCAATGGTTACTTCTCTTTGGGAGAATGTCCCTTAAGCTGTCTGCTGAGATTTCCGCTTCTACTCCCTACCCCGAGACCTGGGTGGCTCACATAAACAGCTCGCCACCCCAGGGACCTTGCAGGCAGGCCACTCAGGTGTTCCTCCCTGGGTGGAGCTCCTTCCCCCCTCACAAATCCCGTCGCAGCGCCTAGCTAGCTCTTCCGACCCGGGGGATCCTGCAGTCAGTAAAGCTACTTGGATTTCCCTCGCTGGGCAGAACTTCTTCCTGACTCAGGAAAAACTGGTCAGAGTGCCCAATCAACTCACCCTGGGATCGTGCATACAGGAATGCCATTCAGATGTATCTCCCTGGATGGAGCTTTTTCCCCACTCAGAAATCCTGCCGATCACAGCTGCCACAGTTCGCGCAGTGCCGGCTGCGGGGGCGGGGCTCTGAGCTGGATCCCCCACCGCTGCCCAGATTGGCCCAATCTGCCCCAGTAGCGTGTTCTCTGTGTTTACTCTGCTCCGCCGCCTCCAACAAATCCTGGTTACAGCCCCCTCCGAGCCGATCGGGTTCAGGAGCTGGGAGGGTCCATCCCACCACAATCGCTCTCTTGGCTGTACGCGGATTGAGCCGAGCTGCGGCCCAAGCGCAGCACTGAAACCTCGGGCGCCCAGCTCTCAGGATCCACCCACTTGTCCTGGGATCGTGCAGACAGGAATGCTCTTCAGATGTATCTCCCTGGATGGAGCTTCTTCCCGACTCAGAAAACCTGCCGACCGCAGCTGCCACAGTTCGAGCGGCGCTGACTGCGGGGCGGGGCTCTGAGCGGGATCCCAGACCGCTGCTCAGATTGGCACAATCTACCCCAGTAGTGCGTTCTCTGAGTTTACTCTGCTCACGTCTCCAACAAATCCTGGTTACAGCTGCCTCCGAGCTGATCGGGTTCAGGAGCTGGAAGCGTCTGTCCTGCCGCAATCGCTCTCTCGGCTGTACGCGGATTGAACCGAGCTGCGGCCCAAGTGCAGCACCGATCCCTCGGGTGCCCAGCTCTCAGGATCCACCCACTTCTCCCCACGTGGCTTGTCCAGCCAGCCCTTTAATGCTCAGGCCGTGGAGAGCAACCCGATCAGTTGGAATTTTGCATCCACGGACTGGGCACCCGCATGCAAAGGATCGGTCTCTGGGAGAGTTTCCCTCTGCCACTCACCTGGTCGCCATCTTCCCCTCCATTAATACTAATGATAACAATAATGGATTTTTCTAAAATGTATCTTTCCTGTTTCTTACCTGGAGCTCTAGAACACAGCTTTTTCCTGGATGTCTCAGAAACATTCATTTTACTGAATATTGCCTTGTGTTGACACCCACAGGGCTGATGTGTGCTTGGGCTGTGCTCACTAACTTGGGTTCCCTGAGTACCCATATCTAATT
Source organism: Dinomys branickii (assembly GCA_004027595.1). NCBI lineage: Eukaryota > Metazoa > Chordata > Mammalia > Rodentia > Dinomyidae > Dinomys > Dinomys branickii. Next base: position 2,286 of record PVLD010029818.1, read on the forward strand.
ATTTTGAATTAAAAAATCTTTTCTATTGCTGCCAGGATGTTGTCCTCTACCATCTTTCTATGGGACTGTGCTTGCTTCTAGAAGTCCTTCCCTTGCTTCACTACTGCTCTGACTTAGAAAACTAACCTCTAAATTTATCAAAATTATGCAGAAAATATGTGAACACAGGTTTTGAGAAAATTCCTGACATGCTTTCCTATGCCTTACTGAATGTGAAATGTGACCATTGAAATGTGGCTGTTTTGTGATTTTTACACTCAGCATGGGATATATTTTCAATCTGATACATATGGGGTAGAAGACCCCAATGTAGGAGAGATGGGATGTTCATTCACAAAACCAGAAATATTTCTTGATAGAAGGTGCCCTGCCATCTGGAATATTATCCTATTCTCAAAATAATAGTCTCAAATGAACTCAGTGTTCATGCAGCAATGGATTTTTGGAATCACACAAGTAGAATGAAGACAATGACAGGAAATAGATCTATATATACATACACTATAATTTCTACAAATCCAAAGTGGTATTTATTCCAAGGAGTCCCCCTTTGTTTTTTTTTACCAGGGAAGATCTGAGCTCCTAGGCTTGAATAGTCTGTGTGTGAACACATCCAGAGGTAAATGTGAAATTGTTAGCATCAATTCTATTTTTGAACTTGATCCAGATCATGTTTGTTACATGTACTTGACTTTGCACAGCCAGGACAGTGGAAGCATCGTTTTCTACCACTAGTACCAAGGACAGCAGTGGAAAGCTTATACCTGAGAGTAGGCACGTTGTCTAGCAAGGGAGAACTTCACTTCCATATCACTCTTTTTCTGTAAAGCAAGAATAGATGTAGAAGGAGGAAAATGTTACTTTGAAAGGAGGAAGTCTGACAGCTCCGGATAATAAAATATCCTCAATTAGTATGAAAATAGCATCCATTATTTTTGCACACAGAAAGCTGCCTTTGCCAATCACTTCAGCTCCTCTTTATCATTTTCGAGTGTATTTATTTTGACTGATTTGTATTTATTCTTTTTGCTGGTGGTATACCAGAAATATGGCCCCATCTGGAGACAGTGCACAACTTGATGCTTTTCATGGCCCTTCCAATCAAGAGTAACTACAGCTGTCGGGGGAGCACTGAAAAAATGTCAATTAGCTATAAAAGTTCCACAAACAAGCATTATGTCTGCCTCTTATGAGTCCCTGGGTGCAACTCAAAATTGAGCAATAATGTCCACAGTTAAAAATGGCTGTTGGGGGCCCCAGCACTCTGCTTTCCCATTAATAATTACTCAGCACCCACACCAGAGCTGTGTATGGTAGAGACCTAGCAGCTAACAAATGTGCGAGATAAAAATAGCTACAGCTCACGTCACACTCGCGAATGGAGAGGTGGCACTGACACCCGGTGTTCATCTCACATGAGAAGCTGCAGGGAAGAGGTCCTGGGCCTCCCCGTGCTGTCCCTTTTCCTGGTCCCCCTCCCCAGCTCTCCCCACTCAGGGAGTCTGTTTCCTATTCCTGTTCCAAAATCACATTAGGGTAGCTGTGGCTCTGAGGCAGAATTGAAGAGTGATTTGCCTCCTGGTGTTCTTCTTTGTGATTGTCCAGAACCTTAATTTGGATGAGGCCTTTATTTACAGACAAGCACTCTGTCCCTCAGCCTAAAGAGGAATTTCTTCTGTGCAAGTGAAACCAGATTCTTGGAGCCAGTGGATATGACCTGTATTGACAGGTGAAATGTAATAAAGCCTTATTAACAAACACAGGCAGCCAGCCAAAGGGCGGTAACTGGCCTTTTCTTAGATTTATTTTATTTTTTCAACTGTAGAAATATAACTGGAAAAAAAGGGATTGTATATATACATATGTATTGTGAGATGATTGTCACAACCCAGCTAACAGCCATCGAGCACACTTCCCGTGTGTGCTGAGAATATTTAAGATATACACTTTTAGCAGATTTCAAGTATATATTCTTAATTATAGGCACCAAGCTGTATACGAGATCCCCACAACTTATTCATTTTGTAGCTCTAGATTTGCTGAGGGACAAAAGAAATGGGGACATTAGCCAAAGGGTCTTGTAACTTGATATTTTTAAAGTAGTGTACTGAGATATCACTGAAATGGATTATTAAGGTCTGCAGTACCCCTTTGCATTATGTTATCAGGGCCTCATTCTCCTCACCTGACCCTCAGCTCTGCTTTGAGCCAAGATGAAGTGGCATGGAGACCTGGTCATGTGTTCCCAAGAGATGACTGTTGCCATGAGCAGATGAGGTCTGAAGGCCTCAGCAGGCCCCTCTCTGGAGGTGGCATCTAGAAAGAGCATGCAAATAGACCTTGGCTCCAATTCTTGGTGCACAGCCCTGTGATCTTCACCAAGCATCTCCCTTCTCAGAGCCCCAGGCTTCCCTTCTACGGAGCTGCAATTCTAATATTGACTTCAGACTGTGGCTGTGAAGATTAAATGTTATGAAGTCCATCAAGTGGTTGGCATTCAATAAATGACACTCAGCAATGTCTGCGGGGTGAATAATCAATGCACAAGATGTTGGCTTAAAGCACAGGGGCTTTGTATCATTTGAGTGCTTTCTGGTCAGTTACATCTTATTTTTTTGTCACTTTGCTTTCTACATCGAGGAATGGTGAGATCTTCACGTTTGTGTTTTCTGTTGGACCTAAGGGTAGAATTCACATGTGAATCTTTTCTGCATTCCCCAGTACATTGTGCATAAGGAAGCATCTGATGAGTAGTTGTTGCATGAATGGAAAGAGGTTTTTAGCAGATAGTGATATGAATGGATGTAGATCTAGGGATTGTGGTTCTGATGCCCATCATGTAGGTGAGAGGAGGCATTTGCACTGCCAGCCATACCTCTGAGGGGGTTGCGATCACAGAAGGTGAGACCAGGAGCCTACAAGGCTTCAGTGACCCCAGTGGCCTTTAATTGGAAAGTCACTCATGCACTGCGGTTGCCTGTTTTATTCCTTGTTCTCCAGCTGAAGGAGAGAACTGAGGACATTTTCTGTGTTTCTAGGGTTGTCCTATAGAAAGGGGATTAATTCATAACCGTTGAAAAGTCAGAAAGTTCTGTGTCAACAGGGAAAGATGCTGGAGGATGGTACAGGAAGTTTCTAAAAATTGGCGACCAATCAATTTATCTTTCAAACTAAGGTAATTTTGAGAGTGAAAGGAGATGCTGATAGTAATTATGCTGGAATACCAGATGCTGATTGAGACCGTCCTGGGCTACGCACGATGTATATTCGTTCTCTGTACACGGCAAGCCTGTGAAGTTCCTCCTGCTAGGTGTTGGAAGAATAAAGCATTTGTGCTTCTGCACAGTGGGCAGCACCAGCCCCTTCACAAGGCGGAAAGCCTGCCTAGCACAGCCGCTGCTGCTGTCTCGCTTGCCTTGTGGCCATAGAACAGTCTCAGCTCCCTTTGCCTGCTGAGCTCTGTCTTCAGCGGGAAGCTGGGTCCCTGAGCCCTTTGCTGCCCATTCACATGTGCAAGAGCTTCTCTGCTGTTGCTCCTGGATGCCTGGTCTGACAGGGCGACACCTTGCAAGAGCCTGAACAGCGGAATCAGAAGCGGAGAGACCAGCAAAGGCAGAAAGCCGAGGACATGAGCCGCACAGAGAGCTCTGTGGCTCCGAGATAAAAGACTGGTGCTAGCACAAGGAAGAACTATAGGTGATCATTTGTCCTAATACCTTGTGTAATCTCCTGTCCCTCTACTTCAATTTATTGTTGAGGAGATAAAATCAAAAGAGTAAAACCAGGTGCCCAACTTGATTAGTTCTTTCAAATTTACGTTTCTAGCCCACACTTCCTCAAAGGAGTTCAGAATCAAACATACCATGATCTGCACTATCTCAACAAACAAAAATATCAAATGCAAAATACGCGGCCCCCAGACCTGTCCTGAGACCCAACCTGCTCACACTCTCCTGCCTCGGGCTGCAGCAGTCCTCTTTCTCTTGCTCAGAGCAGAAATCTGGGAGCCACCCTTGGTTCCCCCCACACACACCAGGTCCTCTGTTGGAAACACTGTTCAGAGTACATGCAGGCCCCCAGGGTCTCCTGGCTGGGGTATTATGTTTACCTGTGATTGCTCACACTCCCACCTCCTCACAACCCTCCTTTTGCTGAATTGAATAGTCAAATTAACTTTTTTTTAAGAGAAAAAGGATGAACAAACAATGAAGTAGTTTAGTAGGACAGCTACAATAGTTGACATTGTAGCAACTAATGTGTCAAGTTGACTGTTTAAAAGCCAAAGTCAGATCATGTCTTCCCTCCTCTCAGGAATCCCAAAGTACCTTCCGTCTCAGAGTCAAAGCTAAAATCCATCCTCGGTCCTGCAAGCCCCTGCACAAACAGCACCCACCCTGTGCCCAGTCCTGCCTCATCTTCCAAAAGGAAGACCCTTGTCTAGACAGCCTCATCCACTCTGGACTCCTCATTCTTCTCCAGAAAAACCAGGAGAAAGCCAACCTGCTTCAGTACCTTTGTACTGACTCTTTCCTGTGCCAGGGGCATCTGTCTCTCAGACCCACTTGGCCGAATGCTGCTTTGTGTTCAAATCTTTGCTCAAATATAAGCTTCTTTTAAAACACCTACTCTTCATTTCCTTTTCCCTGTTGGAGTTTTCTGCAAAACATTTGTTACCTTCTCATAAACTCTGCATTTTGCTTATTAGTTTCTGTTTACTGTTTGTCTTCTCTAAGTGGAAATTAAGATCTCTGAAGGCAGAAATTTGTGTTTTGTTTCCCACTGTGGTGTCCCAGCCAGTGCCTGGCTGCAAGCAGGAATTTGATAATGTGGGATGACCTGATGCGCTCAGCAGAGCTCACCCTGTCTCCCCGAGTCAGGCACACTCAGGTGCTGCAAGGTGACAGGGAGGACTTTACCCGGGTGTGACCTGAGGCTCTGGTGGGCTGTGCTCTGAGGCCTTGGGGCTCAGCGTCCAGCCATGGCAGGCGAGGATGCGGGCATGAGACTACTGTTTCGCCACACGGGGGAGCGGAGTCAAAGCGAGCAACGTTCCCTGGAGCTGGGAGCTCTGGGGCTGGACCTTGACCAGCCAGTGGAATTTTACCTGGCAGCATAGCCCGTGACAGTGCTTTCCCTCATGTTTTACTGGGTTTTCACTCTGCATACTGATCAGTGGACAGACTCTTCCATCCCAGGAAACACGGATGAGGATTTATTCGTACTAACGAGGCTGTTTAGACAGCGCATCCTCTCCCTGCAGATGGGAGGGGAGCCTGGTGGCATCCCAGGTCATTTGAGTCACCAGAGTGATCCAGTCTGCTCACCTGCAGTGAGGTGACAGCAACTACCCCTGACAGCACCCTGGACAGGTGGCCTGCAGCATCCCGGCCGTTGCCCTAAGTGCCAGCTGCTAGAATTGTATGGTTCCAGTTTCCCCTGGACTGTCAGGGAGTCTTGGTTTGGGGAAGGATTTTTGATTTGTGATTTATTAGGATAACTTCCTTTAAGTCAAAGAATTGTCTGCAGAGTTAATGTATGCCTGTGCACTGATTCCAGGTGTCTCTGGAATACAAGACCCATCAGATGTTAAGGGAGAGAGAGAGGGGGAAGGAGAGGGGGAAATGGGGAGAGGGAGAAGAACAGACATTGGGCAGGGGCTGTTCTGGTGTGAAGCCCTCAGGACTGTAGGACTACTCTGAATCCCCCCACTGCCTCCTCAGATAGGTGGTAGTGAGGATATACCAGTTGACTGCTTCTGTATAAGTTGCCTGTCCACTTAGCAGCCTAACACAACAGTTTGTCTCTCCTCATAGCCGGGTGAGTGCTCTGGGCCAACTCTCTGCTGGTTTCATTTGAGCTCCCATGGGAATGCATCCCCCGGAGACGCCAGGAGGCAGCACGGGCCTCTGAGTGGCAGCTGAGGCTCTTTCCTGGCACATCCTGATGTCTCTTCAGGGATCCCTCTCTAGAGGTCCTCATCTCCCAACAGACCATCTTCCTTCCAGCAAGGCGAGGACAGACTGGAAGCAGGTGACAGTGAAGCATCAGGGGACACTGAGGCCCAGACACTGGGACCCTGCTGGCTTTGCATCCTTTACATTCCACTGGGCTGAGGCAGGGACAAGCTCAACCCAGACCCAAGGCCAGACTAGACTTCACCTTCTGATGAGAGGTGCCACTAAGATCCTGAGACCCTGACCACCACCACAGCTCACCTCTCTGTTTCCCTCTGGCCACAAGCATTACCATTCTTCAAATACAAATAAAATTCTCCCCATCCAAGGTAGTCAAAAGTCACTGGGTTACAGGGTCCCTGGAGCTTGTGATTTCCATCTGGTCTGGGTACAGATGGAGCCTCTGAGGTGTGTCAGACCCGATGCACCCAGAAGCAATCCAGATCCAACAGTGAGAGGACAAGGAGCAGATGCTGCAGCTCCTATGTGCATCCCAACAGGGGGCAGGAGAGGCAGAGGATGGGCACTGCTTGCGGCAGTCCTGAAACCCAGCCTGTGCCTATTGTTCTGAGGCAGGGAACATTCCTTGCTTGGACCTGACTCTGCTCTTGGAGACTAGTTCTGCAGTCAACTGTTTCGCTTGGCTCTTAAAGTCACCTTCTAGGCTCTTGACATTCCTCTTTGAGTTCTTTCTTCTTTCCCCAGGAGATGGTCCATGTTTGTAGGTTTCTCTGCCCTGCTTCCTCACTGTAGATTTTCAAAGCCAGAAGCCTAGTTTTGTTTTCAGCTGTTTCTGTGTGCTGTAGTCTAAGTATCTACAGTTCCTTTAAAAATGTTTTGGGTTTTCTTTGTATCACCTTATCACTTGTTGGACTAAGCTACACTAACAATTACATTTAAAATAGTTTCTTTACTCAGATGGAATTTAAGGGTGTTGCAGGAGCTGGGGATTTAGCCCAGTGGTATAATGCTTGTCTAGCAAGTGGGGAGGGGGCCCTGGGTTCAGTCCTCAGCAGTAAAAATTAAGAAGCTAAAAAAAAGGCAAAAAAAAGATGTTGCAGGATGAGGTTATTAAGATTTTTACTGCCTTTTTGCATAGCTGAGAGGGTCTATTAGAAACTATCTCAATTTTCTAGAAAGTCTTGTATGTATGTTGTTGATTTAATTGTGTCTCTGAAGCCATATTTCTTTTGAGAAGCTTTTACCTTTTAGAAAGTCTAGAACTTTTGAAAATCAGCTTTCCCTGAAAACTCAGCACACATTAGGCACCCTTTACATTCCTTAAGTTCTGCTCACAGACACGAGTTTCTTCTTAATTCATCTCTCTCTTTTTGTACCTTATCATACTCAGCTAGAAAGCAAATCACTGTCTTTGACACTCTGTCTTGTCATTTCCTTAACCAGAGCCACAAGGTCAGTATCCATTCCCTGTCTTTCACATTACTTCAGATAAGTTTGGCCAGCTGTCCTTCAAGTGTGACTTGGAGCGCCCCTTTTACAGACTCTAATGGCAGTCTCCTCAAAATATTTCCAGCCTCTTCTAATAGCTTCCTCACTGCTCTTTTGGCCCCTCTGCTCACCATGTAGTTCTAAAGCCACTGCCATGTTTTAGGTATTTCTTTTTCTTTTGTAACAATAGTGCCTACTGCCAATTACCAATTTCTCTATTAGGTAAGTATCACAGTATAAATAAACCATTCTGAAATGTAATGGCTTTAAATAATGACTGTATTAGCCAGCTTTCCACTGCTATAACAAAGTGCCCTAGCCAATTACCTCATAAAAATAGAACGCTTATTTTGGCTCACAATTGTGGCTGTTCCAATCCATAATTAAGTGTCTCCATTTCTTTGGGTCTCTGGAGAGGCAGCACATCACGGCAGGAGTTTGGGCAGAGAAAATAGCCCATCTCATCAGTCAGGAAGCAACAAACCAGGAGGAGGAAGAGAGCAGAGTCCCAGGATCTCCTTCAAGGGCACACCCCCAATAACCTGAAGTCCTGCCACAAGGCCCCACCCATCAATGATGCCACCCTGAGGTCCAAGACATTAACAAAGGGCGTTTGTGAAGTGCTTGCCCAAACTATAACAATGATTTATTCTACTTGCGTAGGCCGGCACAGTGACATTCTGCTGGCCTTCCTGGGAAGGTCAGTTGGCAGGTTGACTTGGGGATAAACTCAGCTAGGATGACTGGAACGTCCTCGTCTTGGTCTTCCATCTGTTTCTTTACAGCAGCAGTCTTCAAGGCATGACAGTCTTAGGGCAACATTCCCAGAGAGAAAACTCCTGTACATAAGCACTGACCAAGTCTGTGTTCAAATCCCTGATCACCATCCAGACCTCCCTAGCCCAGGTCCTATCTCTCACTGTACCTGTTGACTTCGTTGGAGTTCCTGCCAGCCACCCCCATATGTGCTGCTGATGAGGCAGGAGACAGTGTACCTGACTATTGGGTAAGGCAACAGCCACATGCTCAGCCTGCTGCCTTCAGTGAAGCTTTGGGGAAGAGAAGGTTTTGCTTCCAGTTCTGACCTTAGCTATCCAAATTAATTCCCTGTGCATGAAAAGTATCCTTCTATCCTTCTCTGAGGTCACATATAACATTCTTTACCCCACAGAAATGAAACTCTGCATTGGAGTTTGCCTCCAACATGTATGAGCTCTGTACCTAACATGGTCTTCTCTATAAGGGTCTCTGATGACCCCAATTCCTGGTATACCTACCCCAAGTAAACTTCTTCCCTTGAATATGGGTAGAACTTACTGAATTTTTCTCACAGAATACATTAAAGTGATGCCGTATCACTTTGAATATTAGGTTATAAAAAGGCTGTGGTTTGATTTGGTGTCCTCACACTCTCATGGTTTGCTTATTTTGGGAGAAACCAGCGTCCTTGACAGGTCCACATCAGCGATTTCGGGAGCTGAGGCCTCTCCAATCCACATGAGTGAGTTTAGAAGCTGACCTGCTTTGGCTAAGCCTTGAGATGATCATGGCTCTGGCTGTCACCCTGTGTGCAGCCTAGTTAGAAACTTGAGCCAAACCACCCAGTGGTTTGGTGCTCCTAGATTCTCTAATCACAGGAACTGTGAGTTTATACGTGCTTGTTGTTTCCAGCTGCTGAGCTTTGGGGTAAGTCCTATCACCACTTTTAGTCACAGCTTTTATAAAAATGTGCATAACACAGAAGCTCTCCAACCCCAAACCGGAGATTGCAAGACTGGTCAAGGCAAGAAAGAGAGAGGTGAACGGGACTCAGAAGAGGAGCTGAGCTCTCAGCCATTTGCCCCCATGTTCTGTCTCTGCATGTTGTGGTCCTTCAGAACAATCAGCTAAGTAGAAAACAGTCCTCTCAAGAGTAAGACAGCAGCAACAGGTAATTTGGTGCTCTCTTTTGGTTGGGTTGGTAGCAAAGGCACTGACTAGTTCCTTCAGCTGAAACAAGGAAACCTCAGCCCATCTATATTATATTCTGCAGCATCACTGCTTCAAACAGCCTACTCAGTTTTGCTCCAAATGTTCTCTGTATTTCTGTGGTGGTTGTTGTGGGATGGGAGGAGAAGCAGAAATGAATTCTCTTAGGTGGGAGGGCTGGAGGACTGATCGCCTCGACCTACCCAGCATGATTATTGCAGCACATATGGTTTAGAGCCACTGAGAAAAGTAATGGATCTGCCTGAATTAGCACCTGACTTGGGTGAGCACCGAAGCAGAAATTCTCCCTCGTTTTAACACATTGGCTCAGCGAGGCAGGGCAAGCCCTATAATCATCATTGATTATCTCATTCAGCATGACTCCTGGGAAATCTTGGGTGAAAGCAAATTGAATCGGATATTTGCTGCCACTCTTGTAAAAGAGGCCCCTTTCAGATTAATTTCAGGGATGAGGGGAGCCCAGAAAATGAAACCCCCGAGCAGTGTGGCCAAGGGGGCTGTCTGGTATTGTGGGAAGTAGCAGCGCTCATGAGCAGATGCATATAAAGGGGGGCTTTGGAGCAAAGCACAACCTTTTAGCACAGAGGATTAGTCACAGAGGGGGGCTCCTTGGTACAAGAAGAACTCATCCACCCCGCTGGCATAGGCCAAAGCTGGTTGTTAAGGAAGATTATTTAAATAAAGCCCATTGTTCTTGTGGGTGTCCCAGGCTCCCTAGGGAGAAAGGAGCCCTCTTGGGTAGGATCTCAGCCACAAAGGGGGAAGAAAGCCCTTTTGTGGATAGTAGGTCGTTCCAAGGAATCCTTTCCCCTTCGGGAGGAAATTGAATAGGCCAAACTTGAAAAGGCCAAGGGTTTATTTACGGAGAGAAGGATTCAGGCTGGCAAATCCTGCTGGAAGTCCAGTGAGGCCAGCTCGGAAGCTCTGCTATCATCCTCCCTGGAAACATCTCACTGTGCAGTAAACGGGCCTCCGACCCTGGTAGATCGCAAAGCACGGTGGTTGTGAGACAGGGCAACAAACCCGGAGCCACGCAGAGAAAGCTCATAGTATGAAATCAGCCTGTAGGTGCCAAACAGCTCAGGGACATTGCCAAGTGCACTCAGCTGGACCTCCAGCCAAAAGACCCTCTTTGAGAAGGTTTTATGGACATGTTCAGTTTTTTGATAAAGTTTGTATTCAGTGGCCAGTGGATTTGTCCACTGAAATACCCTGAAAGACATTTTCCCTGCAGGTAGATTTGTAGCTTCTTCTACACTGCTGTGTTATGATATAGGGACATGGAAAACATCACACTGAAGATTTGTATTTATTGCTTTGTATTTATTTCCCTTGAAAGCCAGAGGCTTGGCAGCCACTGTTATGATCCTGTCACTGTCATTTGCCTGCCTATGGGGCAATAAACTTTGGGAACTGTGCCATGGCTCAAGCACTGGATTTAGGTGCCAGAGATAGTGTAGATACCTAAAAGTTGAGCAGGGAGATAAGTTATGAGAATGGGCAATGCTAGAGGAGGAAGTTGCTTTGGACTCTGAAAGATTGAAACCCTGGCCTATAAATTAAATGTAAGCTTTGGGAAAATGACTTAACCCTCTAGGTCTAATTTCTTCACCTGTACAATAGAGATTCAGACTGCCACTGAATTACAGAATTGCTGTGGCATTTTAATGTAAAGACAATGCAAGGTCGGTATATACTATGTATTCAATGATGATACCTGTGCTTGATTAATAGTTTAATTATAAATAGTTTTTGCTTATATTAGAAAGGAGAAAATGGTCAGGAGAGTGTATAAAATGTAGCTATCTGGCATATTAGTACATTTCAGGATATCCTTGAAATCTAATAAACCGTGCCTGCTTGCAAAGTGGCTGTGATTCAGTGCCTGTGATCAGGAGAAAGTGAAGGCCAGATCCGTATTATGAAAGCTCATAGGAACTTTGCCTTCCACAGCCAGTTCAGTGATGATAGAGAAAACATGGAGCGATGACTGCGAACTTTTCTATTTTCATAGAGTTCTATAGCTTCAGGCTTGCAGACAAATATTTAGTGTGTAAGAAGGAATTGCTTGGCTAGGTTGGGCTCTGTTGATCTGAGGGTCACTGAAATTCATTCTCCGCATGTGCCCAGTTAGCTTTCTAAGTCTTAGAAAATGGATGCTCTGAGTATGAGCTGTGTAAGCACAGTGACACTAGTCCAAAGGACACCTGAAAGTCTCTTTCCTCTCTCCTGAACAGCTGATGTTAATATTAAACATCTAATAAATAAATACATTCTTGTATATATCATGAGTTAGTGACTTATATAGATACCTCTAGGCAGAAAGACAATTACTATTGTTGCTAAATTTAGGGAGATGACCTCTGAGATTCTAGAATTTTAAGATCCAGTGACAACTTCTTGGACCATGCAGGATTTCTTATGCTGGCCTTTGCTTTTTGGTGGTTTGTTTTTGTCTCTTCAAAGATCTGGACACAACTTTTAGCTTAGCGCTTTCCTGTAAATACAAATCACTCAGTTACATCCAGTTTGGAAAGACTACACCGGTAGGGGGCCTGCTTCCTGGACTGGGGGCTCTTAGTTGAGGGGGATGAGCTCCTGGGAGGAGTCACGGGCTGATTGTCATGCTTCTAGGAAAAGGACTGAGCTAGGGCTATTTTCTTACTCCTGGCTATGAGGGACAATCTTTGTATTAAGGTAAGGCATTCGAGAAATATCTACCCCCTGTGACAATAAGCATGGAGATACTAGGGCAGGGCACAATCCCCAGAGGCTTCCAGATTTCTTCTGCCAGCCATGCTTGATCTGGTGCTTAAGGGCCTTGAAAAAATGTACTTGTGCTTACATTGTCCCCATCACTTACGGAGTGCTGGGCAAGTTCATGATAAAGTACTTGCAGGATTTGGAAATGCTAACTCCACTGAGCTGCTAGGAACAGGGATAGAAATAAAATAAGCCTTGACAACATCAATCCTGGGCGCCACAGATGAAAAATGCAGGGTGATGCAGCCAAAATGCGTGTCTGAAGTGCAGTCTCTCTGCATGCAGCCTTCATTTACCAGAGGTCAAAAGCTGGCAGTCCTGCCCCAAACTGGGCCAGCAGGCGTCTCAGATTTAGCTGGTAACAGTGTGAACATTTTTTTATCTGTTTCAGGAAGCCATTTCTAGTTCATCACAATGGTCTACCCTTGCTGCTGCCTCACCTTCCCCTCACCTACATGGTTGGTGTCTGTCACACCCCAGGGCTGTCCCTGGAGTAATTAACAGTACAGCCAACTTGAGCCTCATGTTCCTCAGCAGCCCAGTGGGAACAAAACTCTTGCATGGGTTGTGGTGAGATTCTAATGCAGCACTGTGGGGAACATGCCAGCGTGGGTGAGGCACGTCGTGAACTCCATTTGCTTCTCTTTCTTCTCTCTTTTCCTTTTTACCCCTTTTTGCTGCCCTCTCATTCCTGTCCCTCCAGTTTCCTCTTTCTTGGTTTGACATTTGTTTGATCTCTGCTGTGAACTTTAAACAGGTGTCAGAGTAGATGGGAGATCTGGGTAATCCTGCCTTATTCTCAAGTGAAAGTTGTGTATTAAATGTGTCTTCTGGTTCCCCACAATTTTGGGGTTAAAAGAGACCTATCAGACAGGTATAAAATGACTCAACACTAACTCCATCATTCTCTGAGTTAAGATGAGGTTTCTCACTCTGCTATGGATTAATCCAGAAGGTGGTTGTAGATGGTGACTTTGCATGACTTGCTCGGAGATCTTACACAGGGAAAAGTTAAACTCCCACCCTAAGATGGTAGGACCCTCATAAAAAGGGACATGGGGAGACTTCCGGGAAGATGGCGACCAGGTGAGCGGCAGAGGGAATCTTTCCCAGAGACCGATCCTTTGCGCGCGGGTGCCCGGTCCGTGGATGCAAAATTCCAACTGATCGGGCTGCTCTCCGCGGCATGAGCATTAAAGGGCCGGCTGGACAAGCCGGGCGGCAAGAAGGGGGCGGATCCTGAGAGCTGGGCGTCTGAGAGATCGGTGAGGCGCCTCGGCCGCAGCTCGGCTCAAATCGCGTATAGCCGAGAGAGCGATTGCGGCGGGAGGAAAGCCTCCAACTCCTGAACCCGATCGGCTCGGAGACGGCTGTAACCAGGATTTGTTGGAGGCAGCGGAGCAGAGGAAACTCAGAGAACGAGCAACTGGGACAGATTGCGCCAATCTGGGCAGCGTTCTGGGATCCCGCTCAGAGCCCCGCCCCCGCAGCCGGCACTGCGCGAACTGGAGTGGCTGCAATCAGCAGGATTTCTGAGTCAGGAAAAAGCTTGATCCACGGAGATACATCTGAACAGCATTCCTGCCTGCAGGATCCCAGGGTGAGTTGAGTGGGTGCACTAACCGGTTTTTCCTGAGTTGGGAAGAAGCTCTGCCCAGCCAGTGACATCAAAGCAGCTTTAAGGACTGCGGGATCTCCCAGGTAGGAAGACCTAGCTAGGCGCCCATAGGGGATTTGTGAGGGGGGAAGGAGCTCCACCCAGGGAGGAACACCTGAGTGGCCTGTCTGCAAGACGCCTGGGGCGGCGACCTGTTTATACACCCCAGCCAAGGCTCGGGGTAGGGAGTAGAAGCAGAAATCTCAGCAGACAGCTTAAGGGACATTCTTCCAAAGAGAAGGAATCATTGGAGCAGCCTCTGCAGCAGACCTTTGCCTGCTGAACTGCCTGGGGAATTTATAGCTCCACATTTTGAATCTGATACCCAAAAATGGGAAAACAGAGGAATAAAACGCAGTCTCAAAACTCAACCCCACCCAGAACAAGTTTTGAATGTGAGGATACAGGGGAACCAGGAAATCACATACCTGCAAGTTATGAAACGATTGCATCCGAAATGAAACAACTCCAACAGGCCATAAAAGAGCTCAAAGCAGAAATAAGCCACATACCCGCAATGATTTCTCAGACAAAAAATGAGGTGAAAACAATGATGGAAGAAATGTTCCGTGCACATAGAGAAGATATAGACAAAAGACTAGAAGAAAATAGGAAACAAATGGAAACGATACAAGAGCAATTTAGGAATGAATTACCAAGAATGAAACAGGTCCAAAGAGAATGACAGGATTTGAAAACTAACGCTGAAAGCATGAAAAACCGTTTAAATGAAACCGAAGATAGAATTTCAGAACTTGAAGACAGCATGGCAGCTTATGAGCCTGAAAGGAAGAATCTCATGATATCATCAAAGACACAAGAAAAGTCAATCCAACAGCTGCAAGATGAAGCAAAACATAACAATATTCGAATTATAAGAGTGTGTGAAACAGCAAGAGATCTCACAGACGATATAAAAGCAATATTTGATGAAATAATAGCAGAAAATTTCCCAAACAAGTTAAAAGATACTGAAGTTCAGTTAAGCAAGGCATATAGAACCCCAATGATCCATAACCCAAAGAAAAACACACACAGGCATATAATAGTCAAGATCCCAGATATCCAGCAAAAGAACGCAATATTAAAAGCTGCTAGAGAAATGAAACAGATCACCTATAAAGGAAAGCCCATCAGAATCACAGCAGATTTCTCAACGGAAACCATGAAATCAAGAAGAGCTTGGAGCGAGATACTACAGATTCTGAAACAAAACAACTTCCAACACAGACTGATGTATCCTGCAAAATTATCCCTAAAATTCAATGGAGAAATAAAATATTTCCACGACAAAGAGCAACTGAAGAACTTCATGAGTGCCAAACCAGCATTGGAAAAAGCACTAAAAGATATTCTAGACAGAGAAAAAAGAGACCACAATCCCAAGAACAGCTATAGAAATAACTCCCTAAACAGAACAAATAATTAAACAGTCAGCAAAAGAAGGAAAACTTCAAGTAAATAACATGACTAGAATAAGCCAACATATAACCATG
>PVLD010029819.1:0-17591 GCA_004027595.1 Dinomys branickii
TTTTTCTGTTGTTGAGAGGATTGTCTGACTTATTTTGCATGTCTGTATATGGGTTCATATATTTACACTTCGAAGATATCAATGGATAAAGAAATAACCACTGTTGAGACCATGTCACCTTGTCTATAGATTAGTTGTGATTGTACTATTTTTTATGCTAATTGGTGTCTGTTTGTTAATATGTTTTTGTACTTTTATTGTTTTAAATAAAATAAATTAATTAATTAATTAATTAATTAAAAATTAAAAATTAAAAAAACCTTCCCTTTCTTAATTCTGGGTGCCAGGTATTTTGTCTCAGTAATGAGAGAAAAGTAACAAAGACAATCTGATTATGTGGAGTAACTGTAAATATGAAACAGATATAAAAAAATAACACCAAGTGGATTAGGAAACACAGGATTCCTTCAAAAAAGTATACCTATATCGCATATATGTCTAAACCAGATTTCACAACATTGGCACAAGTGACATTGGGGCAAGATAATTCTTGGTAGTAAGGGACAGACCTAGCCTCTACTAATTGTCCATAACAACACTACCAGTCTTCAGGCATTGCCAAGTTCCCTGGGAGACAAAAATCATCCCCACTTAAGAACTACTGCTCTAAAAAAGAGAAACTTCTCAGAAACAACTCTCTTCCCTTCAGATTATATGGCATATAATGAACTCCTAATAAATGAGTACTGTTAATAAAATTTCCCCTATGGAATGGTTTATTTTTAATGACTGCTTCAGAATTTTGACTATCTCATCCTACTTCTAGTCTAAATTGCTATCAGCTACAAAAATAAGACAATATTAAATTCACTATATATTTAAATCTTATATATTCCAAATGGCTAACCGCTAGCCACTACTACCACCACCCTGAAAAACAGGCAGGGCAACTTCAGACAACAGGAAGTCCACCTTGGGATTTCCACGCAAACACTTCCTCCGACCCATTTTTTTTAATTTTTCAACGTGAACTATTCACATTTCCTCAATGAACAAATACATTCTGAATGTCTACTATGTGCCAGTGCTGAAAGAGGTATTGAAGATAGATCTTCCCTCAAAGAGCTAAGTTTAGTAAAAGCCTATAGGCAAAGAAAACATTACAGAAACACAAAAAAAGCATAAAAAGAGGTAACCATAAAAACAGAGAAAAGAGAATCTCAAACTATCTTCCCTGTGGGTTTTGGAGAAGAGAGAGATGCTAAACATAGTATCTATAATTATACTTTCATGGTTTTCTAATGAGTATTTTCTCAGATCAAAAATATTTGCATAAATATCTTAAAATCCGTTCTTTCCAAATTTAACTTAAACTCTAAAATGACCCCAAATAAGCTGGACACGGTAGTGAATGCTGTACTCCCAGTACTCCAGGGGACTAATGCCAGGGAAGCTCAAGCCTGGAAGACTTAGTGAGACGCAGTCTCAGAATTTTAAAGGGGCATGGTTTTCAATGTGAACACCCTGGGTGCAATCCCCAGTATGACAAAAAGAAAGGAGAAAAGCCAAATAAAAGATGTTTATCTTCAGCAATGTGGTATTAACTATTATAGTGTAAAAGATGGAAATAAATTAAAAATAGCCCACAATTTATAAGAAGTATAGAATCAAAGTTGTCATTACATCATTCAAAATTTATTTTCTGACACCATCAACATGTTAAGCTTCTTTTTATAAAATATTTAAGTAGAATTCACGTTTTCTGGCTATTCTCTTAGCTGTTAACATACCAGTATTGTCCCACCTTTTGTAGATAGCTACTATCACCTCTGATGTCACACAATTCTATTTTCTTAGCTTGTGCTTCCTCTACTGGCTCAAAAGGAGAACAACACAAAATCAAGTCTCAAATTCTAATGATCAGATAGTCACCAAATCTCTATATTTAAATTCACAAATCATGTTCTATACAATTTACAAGAAATTCTGAAAGAAGATCTTAAGATAAATTTCAGCTACATTGATTCTGAAAATCTGAAAATATTATTTTCTTCTCTAGGCTTGAGAGTATATTTTAATGAAAGCATATCATATATGTGATAACTGAAATCATTCTATACAAATACAAAATATTCCATTACACTATCAATCAATTTGATGGACTTACAATGCTGTGTATCTGTCCATTGCAGACTGCACGTCTCTACGGTAAACTGTTCGAAGAATGACCATGACAGGGTCAAACTCCTGATCCCAGACTTCAGCTATGATGCAAACAAAGGAGAAACAGAACACTGATTTCTTAGAAAGAAACTCAACCTCTATCAATGACATTATATTTGTTAAGTACATTTTAAATTTAAAAAATGGAATAGTTCAATTTTATTATATTTGCCTTAATAAGCTTGATATTGTGACTACTTTTCTAAGTCAAAATCACAATTTCAGCATTATGTTCTCAAATTCCACAAACACTAGTGAGCAAAGGTTTTATAATATAATAATACCCCACCATAAAGTTTAGGTCATTGTTCCTGCTCTTTGTAAGGTGCCTACTAGAAAGTAAGAGAGTACATGAACACCTTTAAAAGTATTCAAAGGCAAAAATATAAATGCAGGTTACATAATAATGAGCTGTTGATTTTTGAGTCTCACTAAACCTTTTTTGTTTACAGAAGATTTGATTACCCTTTGCTAAAATTAATAATTGTCCTTTTTACCTGCTGCATAACTAAGAACTATGATTCTATGTGTTTATGTGTACAAACTGGTGCATAAGGTGACTTTAAGTGTGTATGGCTTTTTATTTTAATAATTACATAATTTATTTTTAATGTGGACCAGAAAATTATATGTTGCAAATAAAACTGATGACCTCATTAATAATCATATTTAGCTTGAAGTGGAGGATTTTAAGATAACTTATTCAAGAAAATATAATATTAAGTAATATAATAATAAAGATAATACTTAGACATGGCAAAAATCTAACAAGTGGCTTGAGAATAACAACTTTAAAAACCACTGTGTTTTGAGCATTTAAGGTGTCTTCTCATTCTCTCTAGCAAAATTCTTAAAAGCTTACACAAATTTCAACTTTCTAGAACAAGAAACTGTTAACTATGGTACCTAGTCTATGTGAAACTCTTATTGTGCATAATAACCATCTCTACAGTGTGTTTAAAAGCAGTTCCCAGATTCCACCCACATGTGGACAAGACCACAGGTCTAACAGACACGTACCTTTGGGAGTGTACATGCCTTGCTGCATGGAACCTCCAGGTTCAAAAACAGGAGCCTTAAAATCGGCTACAGCTGATAAAACTGACTCAAAGCTGTAACTGCCAGGGATGATGCCACTTTTGGGATTGGGATTCTCTGGAATATGATGTATGTGTCAAGAAAAAGTCTTAATGACTGAAAGCCAGTTTCACAGCCTTCCCAAAGTATTCTAGTTTTCTAATTGTTTTTACTAGAGAATGAGAATATATAAAGTTGGCCACAAGACAGCTATTAATAGCTCAATACCTGAATCGTGATTTGAAAAAATATTTTAAATCATTTTTAAATCAAAAGAATATGCAAAAAATTAGTCAAGATTTTTATGAGAAAAGATTTTTCTAAAAACACAAAATTTCAGCGCCGGGCATAGTGGCACACATGCCTGTAATCCCAGCATTTGGGAGGCTGAGGCAGGAGGATGGTTACGAGTTCAAGACCACCCTGGGCTACAAAGCGATCTCAAAGCCAGTCTGAACTACATAGCAAGACCCTGTCTCAAAAAGGCCAAAAACAAAACAAAACAAAAAATAGATAAAATAAAAACACAAAATTTCTCCAAGGTAAAAAGATGCAAAGCAGATTTAAGAAAAGAAGGAAAGAGGCAAAACACAAAGATCTCCTTTCGTATCTCACATTAAGGTACCTACTTCTTACAGTCAAACCCACAAAGGATGTTTTGCTCTGTAGCACAGTCTATAATGGTTAAGAAAATTACCAAATAATACCAAACTGATGTTGCTTATGAGACTTTTCTTTTTTTGGTCTTTTTGAGACAGGGTCTCACTATGTAGTTCAACCTGGACTTGTACTCACTTCGTAGCCCAGGCTGGTTTTGAACTCACTACAGTCCTCCTACCTCAGCCTCCTGAGTGCTGGGATTACAGGTAGTGTCACACCACCACGCCAGACTTTTCAAGGTAGTCAAATACGTATTCTAAGGAGCTATTTTACAAAACCCAAATTTCTAGCCAATTCTTCCAGAGTCAGAATATACATACAAATTCTACTCAAATATTTTCATAACAAAATAAAATTATAATCTTTAAAATTTCTTTAACTGGAATCCCAGCACTTGGGAGGCTGAGGCAAGAGGATCGCTGCAAGTTTGGGACCACCCTGGTCTACAAAGTAAGCTCAGGGCCAGTCTGAAAACCCTAGTAATAAGTTAAACCTCTAATTGTTAACCAGAATTCCAGCTTGTCTACACAGATAAAGTAGACTTAAGTTATTTTTTACAAAATACCCAGGTTCCTTTCACTAATGTTCTCCTAGAAGGCTAGTTCCTGGGGTACGCAAAGCCATCACCCTGAGCCTAAGGAGAGCCTCCAGAGAGGCACCAATAAGAAGCAAAAATATCCATCACTAGCCCTGAGTACACACTTGAGCAAATAACTGGCATTCTTCTTTTTCCACATTATTTTGCAAGTGCTGGGCGGGGACGCAGGCATGGTGGTGCCAGCGGTTAGTCCCAGCTACTCAAAAGGTCAAGACGGGAGAATCACAAACTCAAGGGCAGCCTAGGTAACTTAGGTAATTTTATCTCTCAAAATAAAAATAAAAAGGGCTAAGGATGTAGCTTAGTTGTAGGGTACCCCGATACTACAAAAATTCCCAATGCCCCAAAATCCCCAGTACAGTACCACAAAATTAACCTTTAAAAACTGATATAATCCATAAAAATCACTTGTTACTTTAGATCCTGCCATAGAATATTTAACTTTTAAAAGGATATGAGGTCCAGCAATGAGCTATGCGTCCTGTCATTCATACACAGCTGGGCTACCATCTCAGCCCTGAGAATCTCATCATCAGACATTCCTAGAATTATTATAAACAGAATAAATCTGAATACATAAAAAATACAAAGAGGAACTTACTACACATTTTATTCAGTTGTTTTACCAAATAGGACATGCTTCAAATACAAGACCATAGACTCCAATGCCCCACATTTAACTGGTTAACCCTTAAGCACTTCCCTTGAGCAAAGAAATTTTTAAAGGCTATTCCAGCTGGCCATGATGGCACAAGCCTATAATCCCAGTATTTTGGGAGGCTGAGGGAGGAGAATCCCAATTTAGCAAGACTGTCTCAAAATGAAAAATAAAAAAGGGCTGGGGATGTAGTTCAATGCACAAAGGTCCCTGGTTCAATCCCCAGTACCACAAAAAAGGGGCTATTCCAAAAGATCTAGCAATTATACAACACATCAAGAGTCTTCAACTATGCGCAAATATTTCCATAAGGCAGTTACCACATGGAAAGGAAGAAAAGGGAGAAGTGCTTAAGTATCATTAGTGGTTGTGGATTTTACCTAAGTGTAAACGGAGACTCAAAAGAATGACAAGGAATGTAAGCGCGCCTTCTAGCATGGACCTTTCATGCTCCGCGTCAAGTACTGTATTTTGATGTTGTGATGCCATTGTCAATAAATCTACCACCTTAAATCTATAAGAAGAAATATTTTAATGAAATATTTTAATATTTCACATAGATTTTTAGAAGTTAAAAGAAAATTATCTTAAATTCCAAGATACTTCCTAATACCTGTCTTAATAAAATTATGCTTACCTTTCAAAGACAGATGATATAAAATAATCTGGGTCAAGTCTAGAAGCACAAACCTTTAAAAGAAGAAAAAAGCTGTACTTCTCAATATTCAGTGTGACTTCTTAATGTCTTGTAAAAACTGTTCTGTATGTTACGATGTTCTGACATACTGGAGGGCTTTACAGAGCTGGGGAGAAAGTGCTCTCCCACAATGGCTAATTCCTGACCAGTAAAACCTTACTTGAGACATGCCCTCCAGCAAGCCAACCACCACTTTATGTAACTCTTACACACCACGCCAACTTTCCCTGCTCTAAGTCAACCCAGGGCCAAGGAGCAGATAGCCCCTGCGCACAGCACCCACGCAGCAAAGCCCAGTACAGTTATTCACGCTACCCAGGTCTAAACTTTCCCCGGCTCTACCTTGCCTTTCCTGCAAAACCCCACAAAGAGCCCGGATGTAGGCTTTCTCACTTCGGCTTCTGCCTCCGGGCAAAAGCCTAATAATGCCTTCTTTGAGGTCCTATAAGATAAGGCCTTCCCTTGGGACGTGTTAAGTAAGGAATTCTTGTTGCAATGTCGCTGCCCTCTGTATGTCATCACTCACTCGTCTTCATAAATTTAAACCCCTTAGGTACAAAGGAGACACTTCAAAGCTCCAACATCTGCACTATCAAGTTGCTTACCTGTAATAGGTAAATGTCAGGATCAATCATAGAATTACAGAAATGAGACTGGACATAGGTCATGGCTTGTCCTTTGATTTGCAGACCATTTCTTACCCACATATTGCTGTGGATTTCAGCAAGACTTGCCTAATAAAAAATAAGTCCATTTGAGAATAAATTAATATTGATAAAATTATCTGAAACAATCATTTAAAAATATTTTAGAGCTTAATTAATCATTATATGAACCTGACATTCTGTCCAGTGGAATTCAGTTCCATTTGTTTTTTGGTTTTGGTTTTGGTTTTGGTGTACTGTTGTGGTTATTGTTTGGGTTTTGTTTTCTCTTCTTTTTTGGCAAGTGATTGTCTTGAGGTTTTTTTTTTATTTTTTGAGGCAGCATCTTACTGTATAGCCCAGTCTGGACTTGAACTTAGGATTCTCCTGTCTTGGCCTCCTGGAGTGCTAACATTATCAGCATGCATCACTACATTTGTCTCACATTTTAAACTTTTAAAATAAAAATTGTGATTTACATAGCCACCTTTTTTAGAGTTTACACATGAGTTAGCTTTACATGATGGCCTCTGGATACATCTAAAATAACTTCACTGAAATCTTTTATAGGAAATCAATACTTATTTTTCTCTCAACTTCTTCCTCCAAAAAAAAAAGCATATATACATAATGCCTAAGAAACACAATGGAAAAAGCATAAAACTAACTGTCCAAAGTCCATAAATACATTCTACATCTCTAATTCAACTGAACTCAAATTTCAATCTAAACAACTCATCCTCCAAATAACTGGAAGGTTAGAAAAAGGAATCATGTACTAGAATTAATTATCTTATTATATTAACATTTAATTATCGATGTAATTATGCCCAGTCCATTAAAATTAAGCAATCACAACTTTATCTTTTAATTGTTCTTAGTCCCTAGAGTAGTTCAAAACAATCTAAAATGAGCAGAAAAAATAAATTGAAACACAAGCCTGTCTAATGTATATAAAAGTTGGGTAGACAAAATTAGTGCAACAATTGAAAGAATTGACAGTGCTTAGTCAAACTAATCTTCTCTCTTCTTCCCCTTCTTAAATTACACAAGAAAACTAAGAACCAAAGAAGGAATTGCCCCAAACTATGTAGAAAATAAAACACTGGCAGCTTGAAGGCTAGAACTTGATCACCTGACTTCCAAGTACTAAATATGTTAAAATCATCCTATGTGTAAATATAGTAAGGAATTCCAGGACCGGGGATCGAACTCAGGGCCTTAGGGCTTAGCGGCAAGCACTTACCCCACTGAGCTGTACCTCCAGCCCTATAGTAAGGAATTTCTAGGGAAATTATAACTAAATCTTATAGAATAATAACAACAAAAACAAACTAAATATAATCTGGCAAAAATGAAAGAATTCAATTTTTTAAAAAGTTTTCAAACATTCTAGCTACAGTCACAATGGTAAAGACACACAAGGGAGGAAACAGCCAAGAAATCCAATTCCAAATGTTTTGAAAGCCTGAATACATACTTGAATTTGGAGTGGGTGAATCATTAATTTCATTAGCATTTCCTGATCTGGTAAGACAGAATCCAAATCTAATTCTTGACATTTCACAGCCTAAGAATTATGATATAAAAGTTAGTATTCAATATTTTTTCCAAAATAAAAAAAATAGTTTTTTAAAAAAACAGAACAACTGTTTAATGACACTCTTACCTTACTCAAAAACATGGCATAGTAACGATGTAGTGGCAGATGAAAAGTGACTTGGTTAGGTGCTGGCTGGAGGAAACCAAATCCACAAGTCAGAGAATATTTACAGAATTTCTAAGAAGGTTTTAAAATATTAAAACAATATGCTCACCTGAATACATTTCTATACTATTTTTTATCAAAATTTAAAATTTCAGAAAATGTAGCTTTAAAAAAGTCACAACAGAATTATTCCCATTTTAAATACCTTAGGACAAAGTCCTTGAAGGCAGGGAGTACATACCGCCCATCTTTGAACCTTCTGACATGCCTAGCACAAATTAAACACCGTTAAGATCAATGGAGAAACAAATGATGGAACAGATTACCCTCTACGATAGTGAATTTTGAATTCTTTAAACACATACATGCCAAACACAATAATAGTGACAAGAATAATGCTTGCCTTGCCGCTAACATTCACTGAACACTTACTAATAGCCAATCACCCTGTAAACACCTCTCTTCATCATCGCAAGAGCCTTATGGAGTAAGAAATATTAATATTCCATTCTCCAAATACAGACAACCTTAAGAAAACATAAATAACTTTGTAAAGTTCAAAAGCAGTGAATGGAAGAGCCGGTGTAGCTCCATTGTTATATTCATATTGGTAAAGAGGATTTTGATAGCTCTAAACTAAAACACAGAATCAAGGCATCTTTACATTTCCTCACCAGCTGGCTAAAATGCTCCTTATACCAATGCCAAACAATCAGCCTACCTAACAAAACTTAGTAAATATTATGTCAGTGATCTTTCAGAGCCTTGTGAATGTTATAAAAATATTTTAGATCTGTGAATCCCATGGATCATGATTAGGGCAAAAGTATACCATACTTGTCCATATACAAAAAAGAAAAATTAATAATTTGTTAATGTTTTTAAAAGTTTTCAGTAAAAATGTTTTCCTATTAAAAATTTTACCAGAACATTCACATAGCTGGGCATGGAGGCACACATCTGTAATCCCAGCACTTGGTAGGCTGAGGCAGGAGGAAAGTTGTGAGTTCGAGGCCAGCCTGGGCTACAAAAAGTGAGCTCAAAGCCAGCCTGAACTATATAGTGAGGCCCTGTCTCAAAAAGAAAAAAAAAAGAAAGTCTGATACATACTAACATAGTATGAACCTTAAAGACATTTTACACTAATAACCCAGTTATAAACAGACAAATATAGTCAGGCATGATAGCTAGCCCTTGTAATCCAGCTGCTCAAGAGGCTGAGGCAGAATCATTAAAGACTAGGTAATTACCAGACTGGGAAATTAGTAACACCCCATTTAAAAAAAAAAAAAAAGCCAGGCTTGGTATCACGTGCCTGTAATCCCATTACTCAGGAGACTGAGAGGCAGGAGGATCATTGCAAGTTCCAGATCAGCCTAGCCTACGTAGTGAGTTCAATACTGGACTGAACTACACAGCAAGAACATGTTTCAAAAAAAACAGAAAAAATACCAGGGTCAAAGATCAGTGGCACAAAACCTGCCTGGCAAGCACAAGATCCTGAGTTTGAGTCCCGTTATCAAAACGGGAAAAAAAACAAAACCCAGGGGGTGGGGGACAAAACAAATACTGTGTGATTCCACTTATGAAGTATCTGGAGTATTCAAATTCATAGAAATAGTAAGTTCGATGGGAGTGGCCAGAGCCTGGAAGATGAGTAGTTATTTAATGGGTATAAAAATCTCAGTTTTGTGAGATGAAAAAGTTCAGGAAATTGGTTATACAATATTAATATACTTTAACACTACTGAATTATGCACTGAAACTGTTCAGTGTATTTTATGCTATGCATCATTTACCACAATTGAAAGTGTATCTTTCACAAACACACCCCTAACATTTTTGTTTTTAGCCTTCAACCTGGACAATCTGAACTTTTGTCCATATGGCTCCTGACTCTGCCTTAACCAAATCATTTTTATTCTTATCTGTGTCTAATTATAGATCTTTAAGCTTAAACTTTATCTAAATAGTAATCAGTTAATCACCCAAGAAAACACTGTCCAGGTTCAGAAGCGCTCTACCCTACTTTCAGCCAGCTATGTCCCTTTGCCCTGTCCATGCTGAGACATGAGCTGGAGCTTTACCTTTTCTTAACCTAGTTCTCATGGATGTTTGCAGTGTTAGAAATTATTGCTGAAGTGATAGTATCACTAAAACAACAGGAGTGAAGTGGCGCAAAATTATACACAGAGGATTACGTAGTAAATGGTATGAAATGAATTTACAATATGGAGCTAAAGATAGAATTGTGTATGATCCTAGAGTTACCATATGACTAATACTACAGCTATATGTATGACATACAGAACAACTGAATTCAAGGAAATAGTGTATTTTTCTAGGAAATAAGCAGACATGACTAATGTACTGTGGAATTTTCTAAATGTCAAAGTACTGTTCTACCTTTTTATCCTCTTTAACTGCTTACCAGTCCAATTATTTACATACAGGATGACCAAAAATTGCATTTTGTCATTAATTTTTAAGATAATATAAATAAACATAAATGACAATTGTATAAAACTTATTTAATACAAGGATCAACTGGCTGAAAGGACACCTGTCCAAGCAATGCTCAGACAGTCTGTAGGTAAGCAAACGTGCTGCCCGAGGGACACTCAGGGTAAACTATTAAATGGCTAAAGCCTAATAATATTAATTTCAATTCCTGTGTCCACAAAAGTTCTCATTATTTTCTGTGTTAAATGAGATTTAATACCTCTTTAAGTGCTTTTACATCAAAAACATACATACCTCATCTACAAAATTAATAGCATCAAACCAGTCTTGAAGCGCTTCAAGGCAGTATCTTACAACATTTCGGGTATATTCTTGAGTTTCCTAAAATAGTAACTTATGTAAATTTTACAGCATATAAATATATATATATTTTAACATGAAATATATATTGCTTAAGTATATGCATTGCCTATATAATAGTAAAATGTTACATTTTCAAGATAAGCTATATTTCTGCCACTTCAAAATATCACCCCTCATAAACTAATAGTAACAATCAGTGACAAATATGAATATTAAAGAATCCAATATACTTCTTTTTTTGTTTTTTGTGTTTTTTTCTACTTCTTTTTATATATTCCAAGAATGAGTCAAAACTAAAAAGATTTAAATAGATTCAAATTAGTTCCATTTCAAAAGACTCCACCCAATATTACAAATTCCTTAATGTTACTACTATTGAATAGGTACAGAGTATCTTACTATCACAAACAGACAACGATGATTAGAAACGGATCCTGTGAATGTACTTAAGGTCACTGACTTGTATACTAAAAATGGGTAAAGTGGTAAACTTTGTCACACAAAATATGTTCCCCACCTTTCACTGAGTAAAATTTAATGGAACTCATCATAAATAATCTTCCTTAAATTAATATGGGAGACAAACTCATAGTTCAATATCCAGCACTGCCACAAAAAAGGGTATTTAAAAAGATTATCAGCTAACTCCACCCTACATGTGGGTCTGTGTGTGTGGTTTGGGGATTGAACCCAGGGCTTCAGACACTAGGCAAGTACTCTACCACTGAGCTACAGTCAACGCAATTCCATTTCAAGAACAGGTATTTTAAAGTTATGTTCAGATGATCTGTCTCCCTTCTTCCCACTATTTCTACACCCCCCCAAAAAAAATCACACATATTTATTAGTCATTAATTTTGTAACATTTAGCAAATTATGTAAATTTTGAGTCTCAGTTCCTCCATAAGTAAAAATGGGCATACTAAATACCTCCTAGTACTGCAGTGAATACACAGTGTACATAAAATGCTCTGTCATACCCTACCACTATGCCTTACCAAGTAGGTAACGGCTCCAAAGAAACAAAACTGGATTCTATCAATTCTGCAGTAACTTAAAGTTGCCACTAGATGGAGGTTTTGCAAAGGTTTTGTTCTCATAAAGCAAAGATACAATTCTAGAAATACCACTCCTTTTATACAGTCTGTTATTAATTAAAGTCTGATATTCTCCTAAGTAAGATATCTGGGCAATAACAAGGGGGCGGTGGACTGGGGATGCAGCTCCGTAGAACAGTGCCTACTTATAACACACAAGGCCCTGGGTTCAACCCCCAAACTCAACAAAACAA
The DNA here is from genome assembly GCA_004027595.1 of Dinomys branickii. Classification (NCBI taxonomy): domain Eukaryota; kingdom Metazoa; phylum Chordata; class Mammalia; order Rodentia; family Dinomyidae; genus Dinomys; species Dinomys branickii. The sequence continues at coordinate 12,323 of PVLD010029819.1, forward strand.
AATTTATCTTTAAGGTAAGTAGGAACCTGAAAAAATACATGTATCTAAAGAAAATTACATGACTAACCCAAGCTGTTAAGAATTTGAACCTAATTAGACTATCCTACAGTTGTGACACATCTGCATTTGGAAGACAAGCTCATGGGAGAAAATGCAAACATACATGAAGCAACACACACATTAAAAGGGCAAAAGCAGGGTCTCACATCCACCTGGGAGGAGGAGCAGGTTTGGCTATTCCATTCCTCTTTGTTTTGTTTTTAAAAGGATAAAGACAGTGAGAAGTTCAAATAAATTTAGATGAACTGACCTAGCCACTTAAGTAGAAAAAAACAGAACAAATGGCTTCAAAATATTTCCACTGTAACATCTTGTCCAGCATGCGGGCTAACAGGCTGAACTTCATATATCAAAATCTCAGTCAAATCTTTAGTTTACATGGTTAGGGGATTCAATATTTTTAAATTTTCCAAGGTTTGCAGAGACCTATCAAATGTACACGTGTGTGTGTGTGTGTGTGTGTGTGTGTGTGTGTGTGTGTAAAATTGTGTGAGATTTATTTTATGTTTAGTCTTAAAATTGTAAACTTTATTGAGGATTATTCTTATCTTTTGAAAGATGAGAAGCATTAGGTAAATGGTAAGGGGTAAAATGAAACTCTCAAGAGGAATGTGGAGAATTATGAAGCTCCAAAGACTATTTGAAATAGGGGCAGGCTGGGAAATCTGATAATATAAATAAATTTCAACCTGCCTAAGAATAAACTCTCAGGCCAGCTTCCTACAAGCTGAATTCAACATGAAATAGAATTAAACACTGAACATTATATACAAGTAAACACACCAATGTATTCTAAACTAAGCATTTAAAAGTAAATATAGAAATTAACAAAATGATTTTCAACGTACCCTGACTTTACAGTGCGATAAGAGTCCCCACATTGGCTGTGCACAGGCCTCAAGTTCAGCAGCAAAGGCAGCATAGTAGGTCTGAGACTCAAACTCCACATGTTCATTTAGTTCTCGCTTGTTTAAGTTCATACCTTGCAAAAATTAGAGCACATATAATCTTTGTTAAATAGAAGCAAGAAGTCAGACAAAAAAATCAAGGAAAACATTTCCCTGGACCCAAAACATTTTTATGCATACAAGAGTATAAATAATATAGTATGTCTAGAAATAAAATTAAATATAAAATAATCTAGTCCTCTTAAAATATTTCACAAATTAAGTTTTCTTAGAAACACTTTGTGAATATCTCATATACAACTGAATATATGTAAGAAAATCAAAACAATTTTAACTGATGCTAGTTGAAATTTTTATTAAAGTGGTATAAATCTTTCTTGGAAAACAGATTTCACATGTCTAGATTTTCTCTTTTGTTACCAGAAATTGAACTCAGGGCCTCGTGCTTGCCAGGCAGGCACGCTGAGCTACATCCCTGGCCCTGTATGTCTAGATTAATGGTTTAAAGTGCTGAAAAAATTACACTCTTAACAATAATTTGACAGTTTTCCTAATGCCCTATGTTTTTACAAACAACTTATTAAGAAAGTTTTCAGCAAAAACAATTAAAACATGAAGAAATTTATGTGTAACCTGAATGATGTTATCTTTTAATTAGTATTTAACAGTTTAGCATTAGACATGTTGTGAACTAAACAAAACAGGATTAAATTCATACCTTGAAAGAAAGATACAAAGTTCATCCATGTAACCAACAAACCATGGTCCTCCAAAAATCTCTTAGCCACACTTTGATGAGAAAGAATATTAATAAAATCACTAACAAGAGGCCAGTAAGTGTTATTCTTCAGTAATGCTTCTCCACAATTCACCACCACATGTAAACTATTTTCTTCATCTAAAAAAAGACACATAACCCAAAAAGAAGTAACTTATTTTTCAAAACATGACTTTATCAGCACTACAAAATGCTATACATGTTAGAATCAGACACCTGTTTCAAACCTCGGGCCTACTACGGCATCTTGTTATTTAGACTCTGAGTCCATTTCCTCATCTTTAAAATGAGGCCAAAAAAACTCTATATATATTTTATATATGTATATAATATGTATATCTTACAAGAATTAAATGAGATGACACGTAACAACTATTACAGTAATTATTACCACATGTCCTACACATTACATTAACTGAGCTAGCTGTATACTTATAAAATCACTTTCTTAGGTTAGTGTGCTGGCACATGCCAGTAGTTCTAGCACTTAGGAGCCTGAGGTAGGAGGATCGCCATGAGTTCGAGGCCAGCCAGAGCTACATAGTGAGTTGAAGGCCAGCCGGCATTACAGTGAGAACCTCTCTCAACCCTCCCTCAAAAACAACCCACTTTCTTTATTCTAATGATATACTTCCCATTCTAAACAACAAAAGATTTTATCCCTAGATTAATATAATTGCTTCTTTCTATACAAAGAATATGCAAATAAAACTTTTTACCAAACAGTATATTTCAAAGATAAAAGAATGAAAATACACATAAAGTTCTTAAGCCTGAAAAAGAATCCTCAAAGTGTATAATTTTAGTTTGGAAAAATACTAGGCTGCACAAAATTCTTCATTAGCAAAACTTGATAGTGTCTGTGCAGTAGGTCTCTTTACCTATTCCGATTTAACTGATCAACTAGACTATGGAACCCATCATTTTCACTGCAGAATATACTAGTACTCATGAAACATAGGACGCTCCAGGCTAATAGTCTAATTGCATGTACACAAGCTGAGAGATATGCTTACCCAGAGTCATTACTCCTGCTCACACTTGTTTTATCGTAAGTATATGCACTAAGTAAACATGAGTTCACACTGAAAGGCACTACAGAAGCTGGATCCTATGCCTTCAAGGCGCAGCAAGTGTAGAAGTGCAGCTACAAGCCTCACAGCAGAAAAGCAAACAGCCTGAACAGTGCAGGTGAGCCCACGGCACGTGCGCCACAGCCAGCTGTTTGTTATCAGTGAAAGCTCCAAAAGACTCAGCATCACTAGCCAAGAAGTATTTTATACCCAGATTGTGTCACAAAGATCTTAATATCCTAACTCTACAGAGATTGAAACTCTATAGGGAGAAGATAGGAGGGAAGGGAAGGAAAGGGAAAGTAAACAGGATCAAGATTCGATATTTTTAATATTTCACAATGAATATATATCACAAACATGTAACAAAAACATTTAAATGAGTAAATAAAAAAGAGATTGAAACCAGAATTCACAAATGATGATTTACAGATCTAGTATATATAAGATAAAACTTCAGTAAAGGAAACCATATCCTGAAAATGTTTTGTCCAAAATTAAAAGACTGAAGAATATGCATTTCTGGGTTTGAAGTTTAAATACAATGTTGAAGGTACATATGTATCATTTTTAAAGGATTCCTAACTTGAACCGACTTTTCAATTAATAACCTACCTATCAATCTTAGGAGGACCTCTACTGCACCTCTTAATTTCTAGACACTACATTTACTTTTAGTTCATGGAATGATTTTACCAAAATCTTAAGTTTTGCAATGTATAACAAGAAGACCCATTGAAGTCAACAGATGAAAAAGGGCAGCTCTACAGGGGAGCAGGAGTGGGGAGCCTTCCTCAAATTATCCACACCCCAGATTCTGAAAAGCACCTTCCTCACTGACAAACTACTACTGTGAGTTGGTGAGCCAGTGATAGTGGTGAGACAAAGCTGGGGATGTCGGATTAATGACAGAGACAAACAGAGACAGACAGAAAAGGAATATGAATATATCATTCACTGTCCCATTTAATTGAAACCAGGGGATGAATCAGCAGAATATAAATAAACAAAATCACTATTTTCTTGACACTACTTTAAATACTACTGTTCTTGTGAAAAATGCCTAGGAATCTCTCATGAAATGAATAATTAGGACTTCTACTTTTACCCAAACAGGTACTGTCCTCCCAACAGATATAGTAATTCAGTGTCAAATGAAATTCACTCATCAACAAATATTTATTGAGCATCCATTTAAGGTCAAGTATTCTAAAATAAAAGTGGTAAAATAAAGAATTCAAGACATACTGTCTCTTCCATGGAGATTAATACATAGCAGTGTGACAAGGCTGTAACAGGCAAAGTATGAAATTTTAAAAAATAAAACAAGTCTACAATCAACAGACTTTTATTTCAGTAATGTTTAAACTGAGATCTATAAAATGAAACAGAAACTTGGATTATCCAAATAAACTAGGGATGGGGAACGAATGGTGTTCTAGACAAAAGTTTAGTGCACAACAGAAGGTTGGAATCACTTGGACCAAGAATTCAGAGGTTAGGTGGGACAAATGAAGGTAGAGAGCCTCAGAAACTACTTCACAAGCATGGAGTTCAGGTAAAGAACTTGGAAAAAGCAACCCAGGGTTGTAAGAGACAGAACATGACACATATTATGAAATGTTATATTATTGAAAAAGGAAAAAACCACTTTGGGAAAGCTTGAAGGCTGCTAGAGATGGTTGTAGACCTTTGCTTGAAGATAATGTAATTTATCTAATGTAATATATATAACATGTGGCCATTCAAGACACGACAATTTTTGTAGAGAGCAATTTCAATAGAGCAATGGAAGCAAACACTAGATTAAGACAGGTTAACTGAGGTGGGTAAGGATTAACTGACAGGTATAAAACTTTCTCAGGAAAGGTAGCTATTAAACAGGAGGAAAGAGGTAGATGGACTCACGCACATCTTTTTTCACATATTCACCTTTAAAAACCAAATGCAAACCATACATAAGCACAAAAAAATCAGTCAAAAAAATAAGACTCCAGACACTTCCAAAAGAACAGATAATTCTAAATTTTTAAAAGTTTTCTAGTTTATGAATTAAAAATACAAAGTATATGAAAAATCTTTCTCTAAATTCTATATAAGATCATTGGTATAACCAAATGATGGTAGACACTACTTCATCGAAAAAGCTATATATGGAAACTTCTGGGAAGATAGCGACCAGGTAGGCAGCAGAGAGAGAACCTCCCAGAGGATTACCACCCAGACAATGGAATATAGCAATATGAAGACAGAAAGGAGAGAGGTGTGTACCCTGAACCCAAGAAGGATCTGAAATGGGAACTGAAGCCCTAGGAAAGACCAAGCAAAACCTCTCCTGGAGCAAAGGATCAGAGGGCCGCCGCGGCACAGTCGGAGGGAGAAGAGATGGAGAAAGAGGAAGCCACTGCTTCAAACACACTCTTGGCCCAAGCCCTCGTTCCAGCAATCGC
>PVLD010029820.1:0-17584 GCA_004027595.1 Dinomys branickii
AAAAAAAAAAAAAAAAAACATAACACCCACCAACAAATCATCATCAGCTCAGTTCAGGCAACATCAATCAATCCCTCACATGTCAGAAAAGGTGGGGATGAAAACATTCAGAAAATCCAGGCTATCTTATCATACAGCAGTGACAGAGAAAGTGCTAGTCAATAATCATGACTGTAAAAGAGGCAATCCAGGTAGCATCTTTGCAAACCGCATGCCTTTTTCCGCCATCTTAGTTGCTTCCATGCTTCAAGGTTACACTGATCACTTAGTTGATACTACTGGAAGCTGTGGTTTGAATGTGCAATTTGGGCTCATTAAAGAAGGAGCTTTTGCAGGACATTACAATGGATCAATGAAACTGAAATACTACTAGTAAGATATCCAGAACCTTCTTGGCTCTGTAGAAATCACTGGAAACGCCAAATATCCTTGACAATGAACTGGCATTGTGGAGCCAGTGCTCTGTCCATCTCTACAGTAAATACCTTGGAGGACAAAAAGACATATAAAGTATGTAGTAAAGGAGCTTAGTAGCCAGGAATGTAAGACAAAAATTAAACACATAAAACAATCATGGAGCCAAGAGTAACAGTGATAATTAATGGTTAAACTGTTTCCTGTGATTCACAAGTATATATACTCTTGAAAAAAACATGTTCTTTCATATGATGAGATATTTCTGCATATCAAAAAGTTTCAAATGTAACATCACTTCTAAAAAATTTGTTTATATCTGAGAATTTATTTAACTCCAAATGAATCAGTTTTATTTCACCTAAGGAACTGTTGGAAGCAAACAGCCCTTCAAAGTGAGCCAAATAAACAGAGAGCACAGATAGATCTTTCCAGCCCTTCAGCACAGCTGTTCTGCCTATATCGTATATGATCAGCGGGTCTCATAAGACTGTGCTCCAAATCATTCCCTTCTGCAGCAAAACTGACAAACCACCTATTTTTTGGATATAAGGCTACTTGTTTTGCCTCAATATTCAAAACATGTCAGGTAGCTTATCAGATTATAGAAATAATCTTTTGTTTTGCTTTGTTTTGGAGACAAGGTCTTGCTATGCTGTTCAGACTAGCTTTGAACTCACTATAGTCTCAAATTCCCAACCATCCTCCTGCTTCAGCCTCCTGAGTGCTGGGGTTACAGTTGTGCACCACCATATCCTGTGATAATACATGTTTTGAAGACATTTGTCTTTTCATGAATGCTGTGTTTATCTGCCCAACATGCTTAGTGATTGTGCCTAAAATACAATAGGCTACAGTCACTCCTTGTTTAATGACCAAGTTTTGTCTCCCCTGACAAGGTCATTAAATGAATTGGTCACTAAATGAGGAATTGTGTATAGTATGTACAATATTCAGAACACAGGGATGGGCAAAGGAAACTCCAACCTGATGACTTCACTTTTACTAAACTGTTAAAAATAGGTCCTATACTTGACCTTAGCCCAAAGGCTGAGAAGTGATTGACTTTACTTTTATTTGCCTCTTACATGCCATACTGCAATGTATAACCAAACATAAATCTACAATGCTACACAGTACAAGCAGCAAAAATTATAGTAGTGTACTGTAAAAAAAGACATTAAGGCTCTATTAATAAGATGTACAGAACCCCTCCCCCAGAAAAAGACAGGCCATAAATCCAGTGGTGGGTCATAACTCTGAACAGCAGTTAACCTAGTAGGTTATTAAACTATAATATCTACATAGGCAATTCAATATAGACACTGGAAGCATACCTCTCACTGGTGGTATAGATACACACTGGTGTAAGGAGGTGGTAAAGGGCTGGGATAGAAAGCACAAGAACGCTCCAGTGATTGGTATACACTAAGTGTAAGGGAAAGGGAAGGCTGTGTTCTCTGGGAGGAGTGCTGCATTTACTTCTGTTTTCTAGGCAACCAAGCCAGCCTCTTATCGCCTTCACTTTCATCACTGGAGCAGAAGGTAAGGTAATTGGGTTAATTATTAAAGCAGCACTAGTTGGTTAGTACCACTACCATTAATTGTCCATTTATCTGGGGTTTATAAACAGCCATCTTAATTGATGTTGGGTTGGAATGTGCCACTCACTTTATTTGCCTGGCTACTGGGTACCAGAAGGGTATAAAGCAGGAAGATAAAGAGCTCAGCCAAGGAGATAAAAGGCCCAACACCAGAATCATTGTTCATTCCCATTTCATACTTGAGCAATATCATGATGCCCTTCAAATGCATTAACTATCATTCATCTTTCTCAGATTGGCTAGCCAAAGTACAGATCTAAAGATAATGAATGATTAAGCAATTTGTTATACTAGATCGCTGTATTATCAGGCTATGAAATAACCTCAGGCTAGTTACTAAAAGTCAGCAAGCTTGAGGTTCCAGATGCCCATGGAAGTTGACCAAACTAGACTAGTGGCCTTCTGAAAGCAATTCCCTAAGGTACCAGATAAGGGGGAGATAGGGGTTGGTCAGTCTGTATTTGTAACAAATATAAAAGGGCCAAAAGACAACCAAAAATAAAATTAACAAGGAAAAGTTACTGGGATGGGGTAATTCTGTCTCACACCAGTGAACAGAGGGAAGAATAAGATTACATTAAACAATGTAACTGTTGGATTTGTTTTCAATATGGATGTGCTATGTAACAGTAGCACAAAAGAGGGAGAAAGGAGTAGAACTACAGACTTACAGTGTAGCAAAGCGTCTGTATCTTATCAGAAGTCTATATAAATCTGAAAAGACCCTTACAAAATATAGTTCAAACTATAAATGGTATTAAAATGGTACCTGAGATGGTATACATCTAATTCAAAGTCATCATAGGAAAACATGAATAAAGAAGACAGTAAAAGCAGAGATGTAGCTCAGTAGCACAGCACCTGCCTGGCAAGCACAAGGTCCTGAGTTCAATTCCTGGTACCCTCCCTTCCCCTGCAAAAGACATTAAAGCCAGGTATACTGGGGCACACCTGTAATACAAACACTCAGGAGGCTGAGGTAGGAGGATTGCCATGAGTTCAAGGCTAGCCTGGGCTACATAGTGAGTTTAAGGCCAGCCTAAATTACAGAGTGAGACACTGTCTCAAAAGTGAGGGAAAAAAAGACATTAAAAATATAAAAAAGACCAAAATGACATAATCAACAATAATATTAACAATAACATCAACTGTGAATGGATCAACTAATGCAAAGACAAGATTCAACTATATGCTTTCTATAAGATACACACTTCTGATTCCAAGATCTAAATAGGCTGAAAGCAAAAGGATGAGGAAAGATGTATCATACAATCAATAACCGTAAAAGAGCTGCAGTTTCTACACTGATTAAAACAGACTTTAAAACAAAAATATTGCTACAGACAGAGGAACATTTTATAATGACAAAAAGCTGTAAGAAAAAAAGCATATAATGACAAAACTCCAAAACTATGAATCAAAAACTGACAGAACTAAAGGGATAAAGACACAATACTTGGAAATTTCAATACCACACAATAATAAATAGGACAAGAAGATAGAATATCAGCCAGGATATACAGAACTTCAACAACACTATCAACCAGATAGATCTATCTGACATCTACAAGAGTCTACCTAATAATACACATTCTTCTCAAACACATAGGTAATATTTTCCAGAGCAGATCCTAAATTAAGCCAAAATAGTCTAATAAATTTAAAATAATTAAATCATGCAAAGTATGTTCCTAGACCACAGTGAAATTAAACAAGAAATCACTAACAGAAGGTAATGAGAGTAATTCACAAACATGTAAAAATGAACAACATACTCCTAAACAACTAATGGGTCATAAGAGAACTTAGGATGACTAGGCACAAAGCCACCTCTAGCCCAAAATATTTGACCAGGCTCCAAAGACCTTTGGGCAGGAGCAAGAAAATCCTGACACTTCCCATTGATTTTAATCAAAATAGTAAATTAAGGCCCATATCTGCTAAAGCAGATGCTCATTAGGAAGAAAGTCAAAAAGATTATGCAGGGCAGATAACTAATAACCTATGTGACCCAGGTCCCTACTCCTCAGAAGTTTTTTTGTTCTTCCAGCAATTACTAGGAGGCTGTCAAATGCCAGGGCTTCTCATTTCACTTTTATGAGGCCTCAAATATGCAGGAAAATATTTTAAGCTTAAGAATATTTTGGCAGATATTCCCTACTTGATGAACTCAAGCAAAATAGCACAGAAGACCAAATGGAGGTCTTATGAGTCAGGCCGACCTGGCTGAAAGTTCCAAGTCTGCTTCTCATGATGTTATACTGGCCAAGTGGCGTAACTTCTCTGAGCCTTAGTTTTCTACCCTGCAGAATGGAAATGGCATCACCTACCTCACAGGGCTGACACAATGATTAAAGAAGATAACATATGAGAAAGCATGTAGGATGGTACCTGGCCCTTTGCAGGCAGTCATTTCCTTTGTTTCAGTTGCTTTAACTACAATGAACTAAAGCTGTCTACTAAAGAATCAGCAGGGGGAGCTCTCTAGACTTCTGCGTGTTTCCCCAAATATATACCTGGTAGAGTTACAGCAGCTTTAAATGTATTTACACCTGTTTAAGTATGGGTCCAAATCGGTTCTGACCTGGGTTAAAGGGTTGCTGAAAGACACCAAAACCTACAGAATTGTTAAAGATAAGGGTGAAAAGATGAAGACAATCAGGTTATCAGGATTCCCACTTGGTAGCTTCTGCTTTCTATTATCACCCCAGGTTCTTCTGGCAGAAAGAAGATTGAAAGGATCTTAATTTTTCAAATCTATTTTTGTGCATGTTTCTGAATAGCTTTTGTTAGGCCCCACTGGACACTCATTTGTGACCACAGCAATGGTCACACTTTTCTTTCGAAATTTCCTCCTTCCCTTCCTTCTTTCCTTCCTTCATTTGTAACAGGAACTGAACTCAGGACCTTGCGCTTGCCAGGCAGGAGCTTGTGCCGCTGAGCTACATCCCTAACCCTGGTCATATCTTTTAAAATTGAATGTATCTGCTTTGTTCCTCTATCTCTGCCAAATATGCATGCTTCACCTCTGCAAGAAGCCACTCATTATATAGAGAATCCAATATGTTGAGCCAAGAAATGAACAGTACGATTACGTTATGGCTCACCACCAGGACCGAGCTACAGGAGGGCAGAGCTCATAGCCATCTTTACTTAACCTCCTATCCTAGAACACTGCCTGGCCCATAACAGTTGCTGAACAAATATGCGCTGAATGTAATTGTTCAGGGACCATCATAACCTCATTCCAATCACACAAGAGAAAGTGCCTTTCCAAGAAAATTGGGAGTGCTTTACTGCTAAAAGGCCAATTTCTCTTTCACTCAGAAAGCCATTATTATAGCAGCTCAAGAACATGATCACAAGTAAGTTTAATAAAAACGAAACATCTGTATCCAGGAGGACAAGAAGGCTTGGGAAAGAGCTATTACATAATAAGATTTTCTGCAACAAGCACCGCTGGGTCATAAAAAGCCATGTCTAGGAACTGCTTAAAATGGAGGAATTAAGTAAGAAAAACTCTGAAGGTCTGTCAAGTTCCCTGAGAGCTCGTTCCCTCTTCTTGATTAAGGTCCTGAAAAAGGAATGCTAATTTGATGCTTTTTCTGTTAAACAACTGCAGGGAGGCAGACTAGGCAAGCAGCTTGGAGATATTACCCTGGAGTCCATAAGGCTGCTGGAGCTCAGTGCTGCCTGGTTGCACCATGCTGGAGGACTTAATGCTCTCAGCTTTAGTTCCTGCCATGTTACTTAGGTAACATTATTCATCTCACAGAATTATTATACCATAGGACAGAAATGGGAGTGTGCATAAAGCACTTCAAATCCCCCCCAGTACACAGCAAATGCTTAATAAATGTCAAGCATTTCTTGTTGCTATTATCATTGTTGGCATTTTCTCAAAGAAAGACAAAAATGACACAACTTCCAAGAGAATATAGAACAGTGACGGTGAACCTTGTAGAGCTTTCAATGATAACAAACACCCTGCTGCTGTATTGGGTGGTGGAGACAGTTGTTTGGAACAAAGAAGAAGGGAGAGGAGCTGCCAGGCAGAAAGTGATTATTTACAGTGAGGAGTTTCCACATGTCTTCTGCTAAGCCATGAAGTACCCCAGACAAGGAGAGGTCCAAGGCCACAGAGTTTGTCTAACAGCCAGGCCATACCCCTCCTGGGATGAGACTGGCAGATGACTATGGCGTAGTCTGCTCCCTTGCCAGCCCAGGGCCGGCAAGCTTTGATGACTGTCAGAGAAAGCCCTGAGGGTTCTGGGATTTCTAGGCCTCAGTATTGGGTCAAGGATGCTACTCTGGGGAGGCCAGATCCAATGGGCTACAAGCTGTTACTAATATTCGCTGCCTCACTAGATCCCTCTGTACCTTTAACCACCACATGGCACAGATTTTCCACTTGTTTTGCTTTTGCAGTGCATGATAGACAACCACTCTGCACTGAGCTACATTGCCAGTCTGAGTCTCAAAATTTTTCATGAAGACACTTATTAAGATATAACTAAATGTAGCTTGATAAGAGTAATTTTTTTTTTTTTTTTTTTTTTTGGTACTGGGAATCTAACTCAGGGACTTGGGCTTACGAGGCAGGTGCTGTGCTGCTGAGCTACATCCCCAGCCCTGTAGCTTGAATTTTATTTTTATTTATTTATTTTTTTTTGGTGACAGGGTCTCACTTTGCAGTTCAGGCTGTGCTTTAGCTCACTTTGTAGCCCAGAATGGTCTCAAACTCACAACAATCCTCCTGCCTCAGCCTCCCTAGTTCTGGGATTACAGGCGTGCACCACCACACCTGACCAAATTTTATACTTTTCATACATAAATGTGTAAGTTAGCAGTGTAGGGAGGGGAAAGAGAAGTAACCTTTGTCATCAGAAGCTGCTGGACACACCATGTTTCACAGCCTGATCACACAAAGTTTCAGAGCCCATAAAAACCAGCCCAGTAGGGCTTTTCCAGCTCATTTTCTTCTCTGAAGAAAGTTCTGATCCAGCTCCATGGGTCTCTCCCCCATCTCAACCCTCCAAATAGTTCACAGTGCCTGGAAACACCATGTGCTGGCAGCAGCGAAGGGTTGAAGAGGTGTGTGTTAAGCTCCTAATTAAATCACAAGATCTAGCTCATGAGTATCTCTCCAACGAAACATGAACAAGATACCTTATCATTCAATTAAAAGCATAGCCAGAATTTAATTGTTGGATTAAAAAACATGGTTTAAACATTTTTAACAAAACATCTGAAGGAAGTAGGGATACGAAAGAGAAAGACTTTTCAACCCTGCTATGTACTGCCTGGAAGTAAGGACTCCAAAACAGTTTTCAGGCAAGACGCTATTACACCAACACAGACAAAGGAGTAAAAGGCTTTATGGGGCTCCCTGCCACCTCACAATGTAAAAATGCAAAAAATCATTTCCTTACCTGCCAGGACCCTGTTAACAGAAGAGTGCGTAGCCAACCCAGGCTGTCCACGTTCATGAAAAATCCCAGCATAAGGCAAGTACTCGGGCAGCAAAAAACGCCTACAAGAAGGAATCATGTGTGAAAAGCCTACTGAGGACTACCACAAAACGAGGAAATGCTATTTGCCTTCAAAATTCTAGGGTAAGGGGGCCTGGGGATATAGCTCAGTGGAATAAGCGCTTGCCTAGCAAGGGCAGGGTCCTGAGTTCGATCCCCAGTACCGCAAAAAAAAAAAAAAATTCTAGGGTAAGGGATACACTTAACCTTAAAAAAAAAAATCACAGAAACCCAGAAAGGTATGAAAATTCCCAGGATATGTACTTTCATAAATTTGTATCTCCTTCCTGCCCTTCTCAAGTAACCTCACCCAATCATACCCAAAGCCTCCAAGGCTTCTGTCTTTGAACAGGATGCTCCTAGTACCAGTTTTCTCTCTTTTCATTGTGGTTAATCATCTCCTGTCAAGTCTTCAGGTGGCAGGGTGGGAATATAGGCTCCTTAGAAAATAATTCCAGATATGGATAATCCAAAGTAGGTTTAAAACTAAATCCTAAGCTCCTTTGGTTGTTCACAACCCAGTTTTTACCTTGGAACGAAGCGTCCAAGTGAAGGTGCAGACATCCGGGCATTACGGGGAGCTCGGTGCCTGGATCTGTCACCATTATCCCTGGAGAAAACAAAAATATTATGCGTAAGAGAGTCATTAAGAAAAAGCCAGGCATGTTGGCACACATCCCTAATCCCAGCATTCAGCAGGCTGAGGCAGGAGGATAATGAGTTCAAGGACAGCTTGGGCTTCATTCCTTACACTTTGTCCCAAAAAAGCAAAAAGATAGAGTGGGAGGGATCACTGAGACACAGAGAAATACTAAAACAGACTCATCCACCATTCCCCAAACTAAATTCCTATAGAGGGGAGGAGTCTACAGATATCAGTCATCTGTTGGCTCACTAATTTGGGTGATGTGTTACTATAGTGCATTTCTGGAGAATCTCAACTAGGAGCTTTTTGAGCATTTACCAATAGTTAGGAAACAGAAGGACTATTTTTCTTTAGGCAATGTGGTCTTTGAACCTGTGACATCTAAAACTGAAGCCAAGTTTAGATCTTGGGATCTGGAACATAAACTTGCAAACAGTTATCTTCACATGAATCAGATGACCTCCCATATGGAAAAATCAGTGATAAAGAAAAAAGAAAAAGACTATAGTTCCTTCTTTGAAAGACTGAAAAACTGACAGTGGTGAACATTAGAAAACGCAATCACAAGCCAAACCATTTAAGTAAAAAGAAAAAAGTCAAGAGGTTTTCTTTATGGATATTAAAACAATTAAAATAACCAGCATGTATTTACTATGAAGTTCCAGTACAGAGGTTACTGCATCTCATTTAATCTTTCTAGCTACCCCACAGAGTATCGTTAGTTCTATTTTACAGATAAGAAGACTGAGGTCCAGACAGAAAAATACCTAAGGTCACACAACTAGTAAATGGCTAAAGTAAAGTAAGACTCAAGGAAGACCTTATTTTAAAGCCCTGGATCTTTTTGCTACACTTCACTGTTGCCTACAAGAAAAGGGAAAAAAGGAACTTCACGTGGCTTTGTTTCTAAAGCATCAGAAGAACAGTAAACCAAAGGGCACAGCCTGGACAGAACAGTTAATTAGCTGCTTAAACAACTCCATAAAATAAATGAACTTCTGAGAGCTTGATTTGGGACATTTTCTGAATTCCCTTTTTGGATTATTGTCAAATCAATGAGATAATCTTCAAACCAACCCTGGAACCAAAGCTAAGGCAATGTTTTGATTTTAAGTGGACCACTGGGAGCTGTACAAGCCTGAAATAAAAGCCTATGAACGTTTTTATATCTTGGTAGATTGGCTGCTGAGCATTAAGAGAAATCAAAACTAGGGATATTGAAAGTTCATCCATTAAAAGTTAGTATTTGGTTTTTTATTTTCCCAAAAAGAGAAAGCACACTATTGCTTCCCTGGACTTAAAAAACTACACATAAAAGGAGGAGTAAACAGAAAGAGATAAGACTAAATACAGTAAAAAAGGGGCTAAAAAACGTAAAGAGATCAGAAGTTTGAGCTGGATGTGTTGGTACACATTTGTAATTCCAGCACTCAGGAAGCTGCAGCAGGAGCACCACAAGTTGGAGGCCTGTCTGGACTACAGAGCAAGTTCAAGGCCAGGCTGAACCACACAGTAAGAGATCCTGTCTCCAAAAAAAAAAGGGCTGGAGATATGTCTGAGTGGTAGAGACCCCATGGGTTGAACTGCAAGTTCTAAAAGAAGCGGGGGTGTGAAGGGTTGAAAAGAAAAGAAATAGGAAAACTGATAACTAAGCTAGAAAGAAGTGCCAGGGATCAACTCCAATGACTGCACACCACAGCTCTGAGAGGACCACATCATGGAGCTGACAATTTGCTTCCCCAAGGCCAAAGAGTCACCTCCTTCTGGACAACAAAGAATCCTTTAGCTGGTGTCAGCCACGGAGGGCAGAGGAGGAGGCACCAGACACTGAGGAGTTTCGAGCACCCGAGGGCAACACAGCACTTGGTGAGAAAATGCAGGAAGACGACTCAGAACAATGGACAAACATCAAGGCTGCGGGAATCATGAACCCTTACAACATACATCACACAGCTTTTTCTGACATTATTAAAGCCTAAATGCGACCAAGTTAGTTATAACTCATTTTCTTCATTGCAAAAAAAAGGGGGTTAAAACAGTAAGTTTTGTGCTGTATGTATTTTACTACCAAAAAAAAAAAGGAGAAAGGGGTTGGGGCTAGAATATGGCCAGCATAAATGGTTTTAAGGTATTTAGAGATTACTGGTGACTTTTTAAAAAAGGAAAATAACAGGATCAGACATAAGCAAAGTCTCATGCAGAGAGCACCATAAAAGAGCAATGTGCTCTGTGGATGGAGGTGCTGGTGTCGACCTCTGCTGAATAGTTTAGCTAAGGGTGGGAAAGCAGGAGTTAAGTGGCATCTCAACTGACACAGAAGAACCCTTGCAACTCAGTGTGTTAGGACGCTGGCAAGGAGGGAGAAATGACAAGACAGGAGCCAAATAGTTAGCAAGAGAGAAAACGTGCAGAACACATGAATGAGATACTGCCTGTGGAAAACAAACACCTATGGGAAAAACAAACAGTTTAGACATTTGTTGACCAGGAAAATCTTGAAAACAAGAATGGATTAAGGTGAAAAATGTAAAAATACCCAACCAAAGCACAAGTCATGCAACAAGAAGGAAAAAGTATGGTTTTGGCATTGGCAGACATCGATGCCAGACCAAAGATACAGCTCTGAAGAAACTGATGGTGAAGAGAGTAACTACTCTCTAGTGTGTTATCTAGGCAAAAAGCAGACTCAGAGATAAGGAACTGAGGGAAACACATCTCAATGCATAGGTCTAAGGTGGAGAAGGATGATGAGAGTTCGAAGAAACGACTAAAGGAATTAAAAGTACTTAATATAATGCTGGAGCGAGAAAACTAAAAGCCTACCATTCACTTCTGCACTGACGCATGATCAATACACACCAAGACCTCAAGAGCTAGAAAGGAAGCAGACTACGTCAGGCAGAGACTGAGTATGTAGGGATGGGAAGGTGCTCATCAAATGAGCTGTGGGGGTAAAGCTGGGCCAGTGTGACAGTTTTTCTTAGCAATAATGAAAAGTACTAAATACCAGGCACTACCAGCATGGAGCTAATACCCTTTTTGAGGAAGAGGAGGCCCTGAAGAAATGAAGACCAGTGTGCATAAATGCACTGGTGCTGCCTTCCAAAACAGGGGGAACACTTTTTGGGAAACACCAGAGAAATCCTCATCAATTTTAATAACCGGAAGCTGCCTTTAAGTCAGCAGGACAGAGGCTAGCTGGGTTATTAATGGCTTTCCCAGTTGTTGAACTCTGTGCACCTCTGATTAATTCTCACAGGGGCATTTGGGAAGGAGAAGGGGGAAAAAACTAAAATTTTCTTGTAAATGATTTTACAAGGAAAAAAACCCCTTCAAACAATCAAGCTTCAGAGACAAATGCTGAATAAGAGAAGACACATCTCCAAGACGGCAGAGACATAATACCAACCCTTCTGCCTAATGCCCAGGATTACTGCCTCAGGGAGGGGGTGTAACGCACAGGAATGAAAAATAACTGTATACTTACCGACTGCTGAATTCTGCCCAGACAGTCAAGTTGTCATTGCTCCTCAGTGACAAATGGCTCTGACTAGAACCTTTGTAAGTCAATCTCTTGCATCAAACAACTCAAAAGGCCACTGTCTTCTTCACAGTGCACAGTTGAGTTGGCTGAAAATTACACTATTTTAAAAAACAAACACACACTTGTTTCCCTGTGCTTGAGTCTCTGCTTCTACTCAGTCTCCAGACAACAGACCCTCTAACTTGCATTCCTGTCCCTGGACAGCACAATCGTCTTGGTCAAGTCCTTTCCTCACTGAGGACCATTAGTTAGGCTCTAGTCTCCATTTCCAAGGACTGTGCACTTCTGGAAGAGCTCTGATTCCTAGGAGGAAGGTACAGCCCAGCTAAAATCATTCACCAGTGACACCCAACAACACAAGTCTCTCAGAACTGCAGAGCCTTAATTCTTCTCCAAGGAACAGTAATTTAAGAGATAATTACCACTTACAAATTCTTCTCTTCCTTTATTCTACCTTTCAATTTCATCTGCCTACATATGCAAATCCATATTCATATTGTGCATTTTATGCTAAAAAATAAACATATAGATCTAAGTGGTTATGTCTTCCTCCTCACACCTCCTGGCTGTTTAATTCTCTCCTTCAGTATTTTCCCCTTTTAAGCCTAGGCACAATTCAGATATATCCCACTTTCTTTCGCTACATTGACTAAAATATTCATATGTACTTTATTTGCATGGAAAGAGTACTGATTCAAAATCTGCCAAGCAATATTATACATTTATAAGCAACAGGCAAAAATCTTTGGTAAAGAGCAAGTATTTAGGGAGGCACATATCTCACAAATATACTGAGGTTTGACAAGTACCAGGTACCCATTCCTAATTCTCAAGAGATCTCTTATTTTTCTGAGACTTTTGATTACTCTATCTCTGCTACACATAAGGGAAAAATCTTCTAAGGGAGTTAACACCAACAAAGACCAAGGAACTTTAGGGCCAAGAGAAACTTCAGATGTTACCTGGTGATCATACACTGAGGACTACAGTAGGTGGAAAGGGACCTGCTCAAGATCATAGACAAGGTACAGGATCAGTCCAGTGGGCTAGCCATCCAGGTATGAGGCACTGACAAGAGATCCTACTTCCAATCATCGCTGTTACCAAAGTCCCTTGCTAATTTATAAACTTAGTTCAAAACCAGCAGTAAGAATAAAAAAGGACTCAGGTAGCACTTTATCTGAAGAAGTAGAAAGAGAGATGGCTGTTCTCTCTGGAACATTCACAAACAGATCCTGCTGAGAAAACAACAAGGACTCTTACACCTGATACTTAAAAAAGTCCAACCATAACTATGCTCACCAATGCTATACCTACTGCTCCCTGATTGGTCCTTCTGCATCATTACGGTTGCCACATGAGGTCCCTTAGCCAGTGCTATCACAGCAAACTGCCTAATACTGAATGATGGCTGTCCCTTGATAAACACAAAGTCCCAGCCAGCTGTTCCAGGCCCTTCACCCTGGAAGGGGTTCCTGACCTCTAGGATCACCAAAACCCCAAAGCTCTAGTTGTAGATCTACCCAGGATCCCTGAATAAACTCTCCTATCTCTGGGCTCTTATTTCATGTTCTCTTCATTAAGATACTCTTTCTTGGGCTGGGGATGTAGCTCAGTGGAATAAGCGCCTGCCTAGCAGGTGCAGGGTCCTGAGTTCAATCCCCAGTACCGCCAAAAAAAAAAAAAAAAAAGAATAAGATACTCTTTCTTTACATCCATGCTCCTCATCTTTCAAAATTCTATACATTGTTCACCCAGCCTCAAACCATTAAGACTTCTCACATTTCTCCAAATTCTCTTCTTCCCTGCAATGCTTTCCTAGTACTTTAGTGGTAATTATTACAGTCTATCTTTTTAGACACTTATGTAAAAGTTTCACCATGTTATTCCATATCTTAGACACATCAATGACCTCTTTGGTGCAGCACAAAGCTTGCCTTCCTTGGAGAGCACACACACTTTCAAGACCCGCACCACTCCACCTCCCAGAGTTCATCCTCCTGAGTGCTAGGATTCAGGAGGATGAACCTTTTCAACCTAAATTCAGGAGGATTTAGCCTTTTCCTTTTTTAAGACATATTTTCTTGTTAAAAGTTCACCTTGTAAAAACAATCAATCACTATAAAACCAAAGTTATTTAAAATTCTCTGGTAAATGAGAGGAATTTTTTTAAAATCTCATATCAAGAAGCAATTCTGTGTAACACCAGTCAACAAACATAGAGAGCTGACTGATTTTTTTTTTCCCTTTTCTTTTCTTTTTCTCTTCTCTTCTCTTTGCTCTTCTGAGACAGGGTCTTGCTATGTATTTCAGGCTGGCCTCAAACTCACTATGTAACACAGGTCAGCCTTGAACTTGGAACAATCCTCCTGCCTCAGCCTCTCCAGTACTGGGATGACACTCATGCACCACCACACTGGACCAAAAGCCCAAACTCTTCAACATTTTGCTATATTGTCTCAGCCAGTGAGTTCATTGATTCCTGACTATCTAGCAGGTTCCAGTTAGCAAATAGAGTAGTAACTTTACAAGACTGAGTTTCTCTTACACTCCTGTTATGATTTGTAAATCAAAGGAAAAGACAATGGCAACTCCATTTCAAAATGAAGTAGACAATACATCCTTCTCTAGAGATTTCAGGTGCCAAAAGTTAGTCAACCCTTTCTTGGCTACGAGTATAAGAAGTATTTTATATTAGAGACTATTCACTGACTTCCAAGAAGTTCTAGAAACTCCAGGCTCTGCAGAGATCATGATAAAATACTTATAACCAAGGACATGTACCTTGCCTCTACTGGAACTTCTATCCAGAAAGTTGTGAGATAAATGCAAGCCTCACAAAACCATCAGGACTAGTGCCTGATACAGGGGTACTATCTAGTTCCTAACATACTGTATTTTCTTTGCCATGACTCAACTAAATTTTAGTTATATCAAAAGGCCAGATGAAGCAGAGTGTGGTGGTGCACGCCTATAATCCCAGCACTAGGGAGGCCGAGGCAAGAGGACTGTTTGAGACCCTGCCCCCCTCCCTGTCCCTCTCCCCCCCCCCTCACACACACACACACACACACACACACACACACACGCCAGATGAACAACATTAGAAAGTAAAAGCAACCAACTTCCCCCATGGCACAACCAATCAGATCTCAACACTGACAGCATTCAGAACTCTCCTCAGCTATGTCATATCCAAGAAGACCTTTTAATGATTTCCTTACCACAAGATGTCTAGCAAGGAGACAATAAAAGGAAATACACAATTGGATGAGGTAGCATACTCCTTTAGTCTCCAGTACTCAAGAAGCTGACATGGGAGGATCAGTGTGAGTCCACAAGTTCGACACTAGCCTAGACAATAGAACAAGCTCTCATCTCAAAAACAAAACAAGGGTTAGGGATATACAGCTCAGTAGTACAGTGCTTGCCTAGCATGAGTGAGGCACTAAGTTCAAACCCTAGGACCAGAAGAAAGAAAACAGTTTGTCAAGTATGGTGGTACACACCTGTAATCCTAGCACTCAGGAGAATGAAACAGTAGGATCTCATGTGTTATACGGGCCTGTGCTATACAGCCAAATTAAGGCACGCCTGGATTACATAACAAGACCCTGGGTGAAACAAACCAAAAGAGAGAAACTGTTACAGCAGAGGACTATGTGCCTGTGCATGTGTCTGTACATTGCTAAAAATACATATAACACGCCAAAGAGAAGAATCAGAAATAATCTCTGGCACCCAGAAAAGATCACCATATTCACAACAAAATATTTTTGCATATTTGATAACAATATACATTTTTGGGTAAAAACCACCCCAAAATAACCAGGTAAATTATAGAGGATGGAAGGTAAGTGTAATAAACCTGAGGAGACTTCACCTTAAGGCTGACAGACCAGGATTCTTAAAGATACTTTTCCTAGGTATAAATCCAAAGTATAGCCAAGTGTCACAATGTGAATTTAGGATACGCTCCCTGCTGTGTCAGCATCAATTTTAAGAAGGTGAATGTAATTATCCAGTGGCTGATGTGTATGGTGGAGATAGTTTGGCAAACCTAATCTGAAGCCTCTAGTTCTGGTTGCATTTAGCAATAACTTTCTTGTGGTATGGTGCCCTTTGCCTTGGAAGGTTAAATAGCTACAGAAAGAATAAGGAAGAGCAGGGATGTGAGCTAGGGATGATTCCGGGGTTACAATTAGATTTAGAATAACAGATGACACAAAGGCACAAGATAGCTAGAATGACAGTCATAAATGCACACACATGACAACTTTTGCAGAACCTAGAAACTACTGGGACACAGCCAATAATGTGGGGTTCATAAGAGCTACCCTCCTCTTCCTGGAGGAATGGTGAAAAATTCAATGAAAGTTTTTTTTTCTGCTTCTATCCTATCTACATTCCAGTAGATGGTCTTGGTTCACAAACAAGCAGACAGCAATGTCATAAATAGCTATACCTTTACCCTGTTTGTGAATGTCTTTATGCAAAGACAGATGCTGAGGGCTTCAAGAGAGACCTGCTGACAGGAGGTTTCTGCATGTCCTGTTTGTATGTTTTGATAAACAGGGATCCTGCCATCTCAATCCTCACTATAGACAGACATGAATGGCAGGAGAGAAGATGCCTCTGTGGGAAGAGGGTTATTAATCTAGACCACAAAAAAAAAAAGGAATTTAAACATGATGCTGACCGACCTCCAAGGCCACCCTCCCTAGAGATAAATCTTGGATGGTCTGATTCCCCAACAAGCTTGCAGAAAGGATTAAATAAGAAGATACATCATTTTTACAGGTTTGCAGATTTATAGGACACTATGTCAGACTCTAAGCATGCTTGTTCCTACTCTCTAATCTGAGATATACCCAATTTGATCATCTCAGTATTCTTATTCAGAAAAATACCAAAACAGAGTAAATAATTACCCCATTCAGTTGTTACAAGGATTAAAAAAGATATATATATATATAAATATCTCCATAGATACACAAAAGATATATTAGTATAATACTATAATATTTTATAAGCCAATTAGTGTATACATGAAAAACAGTAATTGTAGCTGATACCTTTCTATTCAATAGCTAATGAAAAAAGGTAAGATCTAAGAAATGGCTTCCTTGGTTTTCTAGAGACTCTGCACATGAATGGGAAGAGGCTGAGAATAGCAATGTGACCTCTGACTTAGCAAGTGGAAAATGAATGAAGAAGCCATGACAGGCTACATCAGGAGAAGCATGTGTGCTATGAAGGTAAGTGTAGTGGACTGGTAACTGGTGGTCAACTTATAACTCCCAGGTGAACTGAGTAAGCATGGTGCTGGATGTAAGACGCCCACCTGGGGACTGTTGCCAGAGGCATAAGAGGCAGACCTGGAGAAGAAGAAAGGCTTTCGGGAACTAAGGTGGCTGTTGGGAGTGGAGAACGGCTGCTGGAGCTGGTGAAAGCTATTGGTTGTTTTGGAGGAGCTCATCATGCTGGCTTTCCTGATGAACTTGGCTGTTTTCATCCTCTGAGGAGTTCGGGGCCTCGTTGGCACTGAGAATGACTTTGGTTCACTTTGGGGGAGCTCTGGTCCTCATTTTGAGCATCGCTTCCTAGCTCCGGAGGGGAAGACGGTGCACTGCTGGTCTCCAGTAGAAGCTTGTTATATTGGCTTCCCTGATGGGAACTCGGTCATCTTGATCATTGGAGGAGCTTGAGACCTCACTGTTGCTGAGGATGGCTATGGCACCTTTCAGGAGAGCTCTGATTCTTCTGAGCGTCGCTTCCTGGCTCCAGTGTAGCTCCCTCACCTTGCTAGCACAAATCCTTCATCCTGCTGGCACAGACTTTGTAG
>PVLD010029821.1:0-17589 GCA_004027595.1 Dinomys branickii
TCAGTTTTCGGCAAGAGGCAAGCCAGTTTTTCCAGCACCATTTATTAAACAGGTCATCCTTTTTCCAGTGAGTTTGGCTGGCTCCTTTGTCAAATATTAGGTGGCTGAGTGTGTTTTCCATTGTGGTTGCATCTTCCAGTCTGTTCCATTGATCCTCAGGTCTGTTTTTTAGCCAGTACCAGGTTGATTTTATTACAGTTGCTTTGTAGTATAATTTCAGGTCAGGGATTGTGATTCCACCTGACTTGTCCTTGCCCAGGATTGCTTTTGCTATTCTGGGTCTCTTCTGGTTCCAGATGAAATTAAGGCATATTTTCTCTAGATCTGTGAGGTATGCTAATGGTAGTTTAATGGGAATTGCATTGAATCTGTACAACAGTTTTGGTAGTATGGCCATTTTCACAATGTTGGTTCTTCCTAACCATGAGCAGGGTATATTTTTCCATTTATTGAAATCCTCTTCGATCTCTTTTTTCAGAGTACTGTAGTTTTCACTAAATAAATCTTTCACATTCTTTGTTAGATTGATTCCTAAGTATTTTAATTTCTTGGATGCTATTGTAAAGGGTATGGTTTCCTCAATTTCTCTCTCAGTCTGTTTGTTGTTCGTGTATAGGAATGCTATTGATTTTTGGGTGTTGACTTTGTATTCCGCTACTCTGCTGAATTTGTCAATTAATTCCAGGAGTGTTCTTCTGGAGTTTTTGGTGTCCTCCATGTATAGTATCATGTCATCTGCAAATAGTGATAGTTTAACTTCTTCCTTTCCTATCCTTATTCCTTTTATTTCTCTCTCTTGTCTAATTGCTCTGGCTAATGCTTCCAGGACTATGTTGTATAGGAGTGGTGACAATGGACATCCTTGCCTTGTTCCTGACTTTAAAGTGAAAGTTTTCAGTTTTTGTCCATTTAGTATGATGTTGGCTGTTGGTTTGTCATAGATGGCTTTGATCAGATTGAGGTAGAGGCCATCTATTCCTATTTTTTCTAAGGTTTTTAACATGAATGCATGTTGGACTTTGTCGAAAGCCTTCTCTGCATCTATTGAGATGATCATGTGGCTTTTGTCTTTGGCTGTGTTGATATGATGTATTACATTAATTGATTTGCGAATATTGAACCATCCCTGCATTCCTGGAATAAATCCTACTTGGTCATGGTGTACAATTTTCCTTATGATTTGCTGTATTCTATTTGCAAGTATTTTGTTGAGTATCTTTGCATCTATGTTCATTAGAGAGATTGGCCTATAGTTCTCTTTCTTGGTTGGGTCCTTCTCTGGTTTTGGTATCAGTATGATACTTGCCTCCCGAAACGTGTTAGGGAGAGTTGCTTCCTTTTCGATTTCATTGAAGAGTTTGAGGAGTGTTGGTGTTAGATCTTCTCTGAATGTTTTGTAGAATTCTGCTGTGAATCCATCAGGGCCTAGGCTTTTCTTAGTTGGTAAGTTTTTTATGACATCTTCAATCTCGTTAATTAATATTGGGTTGTTCAGGATTTTTGAGTCTTCCTGACTCAGTTTTGGTGATTTGTACGTTTCTAGGAATCTGTCCATTTCTTCTGAATTTTCTATCCTATGGGAGTAAAGATTTTCAAAGTAGGTATTAATGATCTCTTGGATCTCTGTGGGATCTGTGGTGATTTCATCCTCTTCAGTCCTTATTGCATGAATTTGAGTTCTTTCCCTTCTTTTTTTGATAAGGTTGGCTAGGGATTTATCAATTTTATTTGTTCTTTTGAAGAACCAACTCTTTGATTCACTTATTTTTTGTAGAGTTTTCTTCATCTCAATTGCATTAATTTCTGCCCTGAGTTTTATAATCTCCTCCTTTCTTTGGGCTTTTGGCTTGGTTTGTTGCTCTTTTTCTAAGAGTTTGAGTTGTAGCATTAGCCTATTTATTTGCTGTCTTTCTATTTTCTTTATATATGAGTTCATTGCTATAAATTTCCCTCTGAGGACTGCCTTCATTGCATCCCACAGATTCCGATAGGTTGTACTTGCATTTTCATTTATTTGTAGGTATTTTTGAATTTCTTCTTTAACTTCTTGTGTGACCCATTGGTTATTCAGGAGGTTGTTGTCTAATTTCCAAGTGTTTATGCGGTTTTTGGAGTTCCCTTTGTCATTAATTTCCAGTTTCATTGCACTGTGATCAGATAATATGCATGGGATAACTTCAATTCTTTTGCATTTAGGTAGATATGCTCTATGGGCTAGAATGTGGTCAGTTTTAGAGAAAGACCCATGTGCAGCTGAGAAAAATGTGTATTCTGATGTTGTGGGGTGGAACACTCTGTATACATCTACTAAGTCCATTTGTTCACACTTTTGGTTCAAGTCTGTTATTTCTTTGCTGAGTTTTTGTCCAGTTGACCTGTCTTTTTGCGTCAGAGGGGTGTTTAGGTCCCCCATTAAAATAGTGTTATTAGTTAGTTGATTTTTCACGTTTGTTAAGACTTGAGTTGTAAAGTTTGGTGCTCCATTGTTTGGTGCATAAATATTTAGGATTGTTATCTCTTCCTCTTGCAGCTTTCCCCTAACTAGTATGTAATGGCCTTCTTTATCTCTTTTGATTGTTTTGGGTTTGAGGTTTACCTTGTCTGCAAACATAGTAGCTACCCCTGCTTTTTTCTGGGGACCTGTTGCATGGAGAGTTGTTTACCATCCTTTAACTTTCAGCCTGTGGATTTCCTTTTAATTAAAATGTGTTTCCAGTATACAGCATATCATTGGATTGTATTCCTTAATCCACTCTGCCAATCTTTTCCTACTGGTAAATTGAAGCCCTTTACATTAATGGTTATAATGGTTATATGTTGGCTTATTCTAGTCATGTTATTTACTTGTTGTTGTTTTCCTTCTTTTGCTGAATGTTTAAAAGATACACTTTATACAGTTACATGAATACTATAGTATTTAGTGAAACTTCTGTTTCTGGAAAACTATATGATTTGCAAATAGTAGTAACAAACAAATGCACAGAAGCATCTTTACTTCCTGTTTTGACTCTGCAACACCATAGTTTAAACTGTAGTCTTCTCAAACCTCACACAAGTCTAAATAAGCTCTTTTAAAGAATCCACTTACGTGCTTCTCACAAAAAGATCCAGCATGGAAAAACAATGTATTGTGAAAACATGGGCTCTAGAGTCGGATGCTCTAAATCAAATGTCAGCTGTGTTTTGTGCAGTTCTGTGATTTTGTACCTTGGTGTGATTTGCAAAATAGCAACAATATTAGACCCAACTCCATCGAATGACTGAATGTTGGAGTGATCACATAAAACATACTTAGCCTAGTGCCTGCTCCAAAGTATAAAATATTTAACAATGCAAAGAATTCTTAAATATGTGTATTTGCTTGTCTACAAAATATTCTCTCCACAAGCGTCAAGACTAGTAAGGTTGATTCGGAGCTGAATAAAGGATGCAGGAAGGAGACACTTGACAATATCATTTTTTTATATTTTTGAATTTTGAATCACATACTATGTACACTACACACAAACTGAAATTAACTTGACTAAAAAATAAATCATGCCATAATTGTATCCTCAAACTAGTTTTTCCAGCTATACTATTTCTACTTGCACTGCTCTGGGGTCTGAGAGAGCAAACCTAGCAGTCCTGGCAAAGGAGGGCATCTCACCCATGTAGGCATCATACAGGTGTATTGGAAGAGACACGATACAAAAATCTTGATTGCAATAGATTCAATGCTTCATATAGTTCATATATAATGATAGAGGCATTGAATTGTAATGATTATAAATATGGAATTTTCTACATTAATTGGTTTAAATCCAAACCCTGTAGTTTAGAGCCTTAGACAAGTCTTCCACCTCTCTGTACCTCAGTTGTCTTTTCTATTACATGGGGACACTATTAAGGGGCTTTCTGATGATTGGAAGAAGGAACACTTAGCCCAGAACCTAGCATAGAGTAGTGCTATATAAATGCTACTATAATCACCACCGAAGTTCTGGAAAATTGGAAGGACTGGCACAGAGGCATTCAGAAGAATTACCTAAAACATTTAACTAAAGTATTGAAAAGATAGGCAATCACTTGAGAAACTTGTTTTACACTGACAGAGAAGAAATATTTCAGAGGCAAAGAGATAACGCATGCACAAGGAAGAAAAATAATAATTATAAACCAACAAATCATTAGAAATTTAGTTGAGATTAAAGAAAGTAGAAAGGAAAAAAAACAAAAGAGGAACAGAATATGTTTCCAGAAGAGTCATTCTTCTGTTATTTACTACTTAGGAATCTCAGAGGCATTTAAGAGCACTGAAATCAGAAACAATGAAACTCTAATTTTGAACTTGGTTAAAAGATGCTCAGAAAGAAAGAATGTCCAAACTCAAACAGATGTCTTTCATTCAAACTTTACTGGACACTTACTTGAAAGCTACTGTTCTTCCTATACAAGAGCTTCAGAGAAGAATATATGTAAGGTTCCCCACATGATAGATTCTCTCCTGTAATAGGAACAGGAACAACTATGAACTTAGCACTCACTTAAGAAACAGTATGACTGCAGCCATGGTGCCTCTCTGTACGCCTCCCCTAGTTCACTCCCCCAGCTTCTTCCCAATGTGCTGTTTAGTTGTTCTTGTTTCACAGCATCTTAGAAATGGTGTCATTCTGTGTGCTCCATAATTTACTCATTCATTCCATATTACTTTTCAAATGTTCGTTCAAAAATGATATTCTGAATGTGAAGTTCACTTATTTTTCCCTACCGTGCAATTTGCCATTTAAAGTATTCTACATGTAGTTGTTTTCCTGTCAATAGGCATTTTCTTGTCTCAGGACTTTTGGTCTTGCCACCAAACTGCGATGAACATCACCACATATGTCTTACTGTACATCAGCTTTCATAAGGCCTACAACCAAGATTGCCCAGTTGTAATGAGATGTTCAGTTTTATAAGAGAATAGGCATCTTCCAAAATGGTTGTACCAACTAATTCCTGTGAACCCACATTCTTATTTACATTTGGTTTTGGGCAGACTTCCTAGGCTTTTAGCTTTTGTGTCCTTAATTTGGATTTTTCTGATAACTAATGATGTGACTTTTCTTATGTCTATTTGTAAAATGGCCTATGATCTTTTATCCATCAAATCAATTGTGTTTCAATTACCATTTTTCTTTAAGATATATATTACTTTGCAAATGATACACATTAATATGTATGATTTTTCTATTTTGTAATGGGGCTGTTGTTTCTTAATTTTAATGTAATATTAGCTGATCAATTTTTTTTGTGTCTTTTAAGAAATATCTCCCTGTCAAAGCATCTAATGAAGTCTAAAATTTTTGCTTTTCACAGTCAGCTCATTAATCAATTTGGGAATTGATTTTTTTGTATAAAATAGGGAACTAATTTCATATGGAAGCTAAATTAATTTTTCCTTATATGGGACATCAATTCTCCCAGTGCCATTCTTGACTACCCTCTATTTCCTCTGTGATCTGCAACATCACCTCAGTCAAAAATAGAATTTCCCAGTATTCTCAGGCCCACTTCAGTCTCTCATTTCTCTTTCATTGGCCATTTTATCTGTCACAATAATGACACTAAATATTTTAATTATTACAACTTCTTCATAAAGTTTAATAGGAAAGGAAAATCTCACCGACCTTTCCCCTTACTGTTCTTCAGGACTAACTTGGTGATTCTTGGGCTTGGCAATTACATACAATATTACTACAAGTAAACTGGCCACATTAAGGCTGGTTCACACTGTGGTAACAACCAACTCCCATAGATTAAATATATCTGGTTACAAAGAACAAATTGGTTTTTTGCACACACTATGGGATTCTTTATGTAAGCCCTTTTACACATTCTAAGAAGCAGACTAGCCCAGGAGCTGTATAAAGCCCACTGTCTTTCCTCCACGGCAAAGGGAAAGGGGAGTCAGAGAATGGTGCGTTGTCAATGCAACGTCCTGGAGGAAGTGACACACGCACTCCAAACATGAGGGATACCTCATTGGTCAGAAATGTCATATGGCTTCACCAAGCCTCAGGAGACCAGGAAATGCAATCTATGTATCTAGAAGGCAGTCAAAAGTTTTGTAAACTAGCGATCACTACAGGCGGTTATCCTCAAGAGCCGTGCCTCACAGCACTTCTACCAAGCTTACAGAATGCTACAGACAGAAACTGAGACAGAGCCTCAATGCAGAATTTAAACAGTTCTACTTCATGAGTAGAATCATCAGTGCTCAGCATCTACACTGTCATTTGTTTTGTGAAATTTTAGATATAAATCAAGACCTGAGTTAAATAAATTTCTGGCAAATTCTGTGAAAATAGGTAAGTTACCTCTTTGAGAATGGAAACTATTAAGTCATAAATGGGCTCATCTTGCTTACATTCAAGGAAAATTATAAGATAATTTAATAAAAGCTACACTCTTGTTCCAGATACTGTGTTGTAAAGCCCTTCCCCTATTAAACAGAAAACTTACCTATTGACTAAGCCCACGGAGAAAGATGCTTCAAGTAAAATAAATACATAGAGCCAATCAGCACCAGATCCCGTAGCTCCTAAGCAATAAGCTACGAATCGCCCCTTGGTTGTCTGTACATATGGTGGAAATATATATAAACACAGACAAAAACACAAACATGGTGCTGTAAAGCAGTGAAAACTCTGAGTCAAGGCTGCCTGAGTTAAGCCTCTACTCCTTCACCTTTTAGTTACATGAAATGGGGCAATTATCATACACAAACTGAAAGCACAGGTGCAGGAGTTAGCTTGGCCAACCCTATCTCTTACTGGCTATCATGTTTTGGGAAAGTTACTTAACTTAAGCTTCCCTTTCTTAGATAGCAAAATGGGGATGATTTTAATAATTACCATATAGTGTTAAGGTAAGTGTTAAATAATGCTTTCAAGCATCTTAGTACAGTGCCAAGCACATAGTAAGGGCTCAGTAAAGGAAGGATATTATTGCATTACTACAGTCATGCTCATATCATAAATTTATGTGTATTTACTATAGGGGAATTTTAACTGTACTTTTTCTTTGTCTTCCAAAGGTCATATTTTTTCTATTGGTTCAGCTAGACAATATAAATAATAGTAGAAAAATGTACACAGCATCCTAGAAATGTAATCATCCTCTATACTAAAATCCATCTGGGGATCCAAGTCCTCATGGAAAAGACTGTACATACATAGGAGTGAAAATGTACGAGACAAACAAGTCCACTGTCTGATCACTGGCACCATTACCCGATCCCAGGGGTACTCAGGTTGTCCCCAAGATCTGCACCTCAAGAACACAGCCTGGCACCAGACCAGAGCTCTTCGCTGCTTTGTATGAGGATATGTGCTGTCACACAGTGGGAGGCAGACTTGATTATCCGCACAGCCCTTGTAAGTGCAAAGGGAGGGCTTGCACTGGGAGCAGAGGAAAGAATCTTGCCCAAGTACCCACAGCAAGCTGGCTGCCACCTTGTCCTGAATTCCTAAAAACAAACCACAGTCAGAAGAAATTTCCAGACTATTTTCATGAAACTTGGGCATCTAGGAATGTTATTTCTTTTAGGCACTGTAGAACTTCAAAGACTGGCTGTCTCCTTCCAGGACTGAGAAATAGTGGGGAACACCAACTGAAGAGAGTGCAACAATAACAAAATTAGCCTCTTTCAGGCCCAGCATTAGAGATGGATGTTTTCTATGGAGAGAAGCCTCAGCAGTAATGTACTGCAGGATTTGGATGACCCACAGCCCAGCTCTGTCATCTCGCAGAACCGCGTTAGTTGTAACAGGTTGCAACCCTTCGCTTCCTTCTCCCTCACCCTCACTCCCTCACTGATGCATGTTTGTTGTGATGACAGATTTCCCTTCCACTCTCCAAGGCCAGCCTGCTGTGGTCAGCTGAACCCCTCCACCTCCTACCCAGGTGCCCTTCCGTGAATAGCCCCATTCACCCCATGAGTGAGGAAAATTGGCTGATCCTTAAGTGCCGATTAGTGTAACCTTCAATGTAGTTTCTTTACAACAAAGCAACCTGCTTTCCTCACAAATAACCAGCACATGAACTCTAAGGGGCATGCATGTGTGTGTGTGTGTGTGTGTGTGTGTGTGTGTGTGTGTTTCAGAGAGAGAAAAGTTTAAAACAGCAAAAAGACCAAGAATTTGTTCTTTAATTACCTATTTGGTAACTACTTGTGTAACTTTCTCCGTTTCTCTCTTTTATTTGGTTAATTAGTTGGATTTTTCTCCCGGCTTGTGAAAATGCAAGGTATAACTAATTAGAAAGGTTTTATCTCATTTCAATATCAAGAAAAATGGTATCTGTTTTTCATTGACACAGGGTCTCACTATATAGTCCAGTCTGGCCTGGAACTCACTATAATCGTCCTGCCTCTGCCTCCTGAGTGCTGGGATTAGAGACATGCACCTCCATGCCCAGCAAGAAACAATAACTCTTCTTGTTCAGATGGACTCATGTAGGTGATTCATCACTGAGAATGTAGGAATGTAGGAATGTAGGGTGGAGCCCAACAGTCTGTGGGGGCGACCCCATGGACTCGACCAGGTCCCCGGAAGCATGGCGACAGGGTGGAGCCCAGTGGTCCACAGGGGTGCGACCCTGTTGACTTGACTGGGCCCCAGGCAGTGCAGCAAGAGGGCATTGTCCAGTGGTCTGTGGGGGCAACCCTGTGGACTCAAACACGCCCCCAGGGGCACCTCACTGGGGCAGAGCCTGGCGGTCCACAGAGGCAGCCCCGTGGACTTGACTGGGCCCCTGGCAGCAAGGCAATGGGGCGGGGCCTGGCAGCGATGAAGAGGCGGAGTCTGGCGGTCTGCGAGGTCGATCCCAGGGACTCGACCGGCCCGGCAGCACGGCGATGGGGCAAAGCCCAGCACTCTGCCAGGGTGACCCTGAAGACTCAACCAGGCCTCCAGACACGCTATATCAAGGCAGAGCCTGGTGGTTCGCTGGCTAACCCCTCTGACTCGACCAGAGTCCCTATGGCCTTGAGGGCTTGTCAGTGGGGGCTTGACCACAGTGAACCTGATTCCTTGCCCATCTACCGTCTTTGAGGATGGGTCCTTTTCCACCTCCTTCCATAGCAATTTATGTACACCCATGTTTCTTACAGCGTAATGTGAAGCAGCCATGTCTCTTCCCAATGTGAGAGCCCAAGGGAGTGAATAAACCAAAAAGTGCAATTATTATCAGAAGGAAGGCGACTGATTGGGTGGGAGAACAATGGAGATGAGAGTGGAGAAAACCGATTAATCAAACAAGCCATCATCTGTATAACTGAGTAACAAATATGAAGATAACATTATGTAATACAGTATCCAGTGCTAATTCCCTACAAAAAAAATGAAATATCTAGCTGACTCAGTACCCTTTTCATTAAGTACGAATATATACTTGTGAACATCTAATGAAGCATTTTGTACAGAAATTCCAACTATTGGTACACCTTTGTCTCACTGAGATGAAGAGAGCAACAGAATAATACTGGCAGAAGATACCATGACCAATGTGTATGGACGCAACTCCATATGCTCAAAGAAGTTAACAGAAAGTTTATGAAGGCACAGCTCACACTAAAGTTTAGTTGGAGAAATCCAACTTGTCAAAAAATCACAAAGTCCCAGAAAATCAGAGCATAAGGAGCCAAGCGAGTCCCAGAATTACAGGGAGGTCGGAGGTCAAGTAGAGAAAATTCAAGACTTGAAGACTCAGACATCTTCATATTGGCTCCAACAAGCCAGAAAATGCAGCTGAAGAACATGGGCAAAGCTAATTATTGTCTTTCTGAGACATATGCCTGCAATATTAACCAATTGCAAACTTGGCAGCCCTTCCAGTTAATACAATTACTCTGCTAGTGTTATCTTCTTTGTTTGCTGATGCATAAGTGTAGGTAAGGAAGTTTATTTTAAAAAATCCAGGTTCTTTGTCTTATATTCATAGTCAAATATATCAAGCATATCAAGTCAAATCAAAGATATACTTCCTGCAATCTTCTGCAGTCCCATTTCTATGCCTCATATAACTGAGATCAATAATAAAGAATAAATGAGTCATGTGGCAAACCATCTACTTGAGCCTGAGAGTACAGTTTCTTCACCTTTCCCAGCCTTCCTGGCAGCCACATGGCTGAGTCTAGTCAATAGGGAGGCATAAGAAGTGATGTGCTGCCACACCTAGTCCTGGCCCACCAAATCTTCTCTTTCATCTTCTTCCCCTTTCCAACAGATTGGAATGAAAAAGATCCAATCACAAACAGATATATGAATCAGATGGCAAATGCATTAGACTGGAAGAATCTATGTCCTCAATCACCATTTAGAGAGGACCCAGCAGTCATGGAGAGCCAACCTTGTTCTGAGATATGAGCTTAAAGCCTCTGAGACTTCAGCTATATAGTATCTGCTGTAGCACACTTCACATTCCCTTGGCTAACATAAGGCAGGAGAGCATGTCTGCTGCTGAAAAATGTTGCCTGGTTTCACAAAGCCTTAGAGAGCCTCACAGAGCCTGACTGCTGTAAAATTAGGTGAAGGAAGAAAAAAAAGAAGATGAAACTAAGTTAAAATAACATTTTGCTCATTTAAACAAAATTCAATCATATCTCCTATAGGTAAGGAAAAGAAATAATCCTGGAGAATTGAGATAAGAAAAATTTAAATTAGCATTAATTCCAATGGACTGTAGAGAAAATGATGAAAATAAGAGACTTCTAGAGATGATTTCACAAAGGGATGCACCTGAGGACCACTAAACACACCAAGGACATTTTATTTTTCTCTTGTTTTTGTCTTAAAATTTTCTGTAATTCCATAAGATCAGGAACTAAGTGTTTAACATTTTTCTTTGTGTCCCCCTAAGACTCAGAAGTGAGTCTATTGTACTCCTCACCTCAAGATCCACGTTTTCCATTTATCTGGAGCAGTCTCTCTTTTGTTTTATTTTGTTGTTTTCCCCCTTTATCTTTTATCCCTAATCTCCATTACACTTTCCCCAACATGGGGATTTTCTTTCACCTATTTAATGCATGTAATCTATCCTATCTTTCATACCTTCGTTGAGATATATGCCCAATTTTAAAAACTAAGTATCATTATTTTGTTTGTGCATAGGATATGCATAAAGTTATCTTGCAAGCTATTTAATTTTATTTCTTACATTTTTAATCCAGTCTTTTGTTTTTGAGATCTGCTAATGCTGTTGCATGTAAATCTCACTCATTTCTTCTGACTCACGCATAGTATTCTCTAGCACAATAATTGACTTTGAATCCATCATTGTGTTATAAAAATAAATATAAAAAAATAAGTCAATGAGAAAGTTTCTAGTTGGC
Organism: Dinomys branickii; assembly: GCA_004027595.1. Classification (NCBI taxonomy): domain Eukaryota; kingdom Metazoa; phylum Chordata; class Mammalia; order Rodentia; family Dinomyidae; genus Dinomys; species Dinomys branickii. Next base: position 11,357 of record PVLD010029821.1, read on the forward strand.
CACCAATTGTCTGGATTAGTCTGGGATTTTATTAAATTTAACTATTTTGTTAATGGCTAGAAACAGAATTGGCAGGGTGCTCATTTCATTCACAAATGATAAAGTTTTAGTAATAAAGGGAATGGCAGGATGACATCATACCCATATCCCTCCCAGCCTACTGCCTCTGCCATAATGACCTTTGTCTTTATCAGATCATATATTCCTGAGAAATTCACCACAATAGCTTCCTGTTTTGCAGAGCTTGGGGAAAACTGTGGCATGTTTGGGCAAATCATGGGAGGAGAGAAGCTATTCACTGATGTTTTCCTTTAGGTATCAAGAATATGATCTTATCTTCCATGTGTGCAACAGCCTGACTCACTCCCCTCATCCATTCAGAAGATCTCTGATTGTGATCTCCTCTGAGACAGGAAGCCCTAGTTCAGTCTTTCTTCAAACACAGTCCTCAGAATTACATGCACATCCAAATACACAGGTGTTTGTTACAAGTAAGGATCCCAGAACCCTTCCCAGATGAATCAGTTTCCAATTGAAGGCAGAACCCCCCAAAATACACTTTTTTCAACTTCCTTTGGTGATCACTATGCATATTAAGGCTCAATCCTTTCTGTCCAATTCTTGATTACTTAATACAAAAAGTTAACATTTATAGTCTCCAGATACTAATAGACTTCATAGTTATAGAATGTTATAATGGAACCCACTCACTGGCTTTACCTCCCTGGGCCTCGGATTTTGAAATTCGTAGCAAGAAGGATCCATCTAGTCTACACATTTATATAAAATGATACCCTAAGTCAATTATTTCACTTAGGATGTTATGAAGCTAAGAGACTACTTTGAGATATTAGCTTGAGTTCTGTACTCTATGCAGAAAACCATACTCTTTTATAATTTATATATACTTGTAGGTAACTGAGTTCTGAACAAAGTCTCCTATTAGCCCTCAAATTAAAGCTAAAAGGCCAAAGCTCATTCATTCTGCATTCTCTTCTCTTGAGAGATAGACATTTTCTCTACTGCTAGAACGTTGTACATTCACCTTGGCGCACATTTTTCCAATACCTGAGAAAAAAGAGGGGTTACTTACACTAACTGGAGGGCTTCTTTCAAGCTTACTGTTAAGGACAGAGATCTTCCCTATCAGAATCAAACCAGAAGTGGCATCTGTCATTATGCAGAAAATGGAAGTTCTGCTGTGGCTACTTCTTGTACAACACCATGAAATCCAACCCTGGTGATAATGAGGTGCACAGCAAAAAAACACATGAGAAGGTAAGGCATGTGCAGCTCTGCCTGACATGTTAGGGCCATGTTGGGCAGGTAGTGGCAAGCAGATGGCAGCAATGCCAATGGAAGCCAAGACACAGATCCATAGGGAGCCCTGATACTCAGGTGCATATTAAGCCAAAAACTCAAGTCAAGCTTCTCCTTGTCTCTGACTGCTGCAAAGAACCTGGGCACCAATGACCTCATTACTGACAATTCAATAAATAATCTCACAAGAGATTGAGGTAGTTTATTTTATCAAATCACTGTTAAGAGTAGGCCATTATTTATTGGAAGAAAGTCACTTCACTCAGAAGATCACAATCACCTCTTCTCACTCTTAACAAATTATTTTGAAAGGCACTAGAATGATTTGATGAAAAATTCATACCCATTTTAAATTACTCAGTAAGAAATTTTGTAAGACATATATGTATACTTTTATTATATATAATGCCTTATAGACTAATACCTTATTATTGTTAAACATTTTTGAATAATACTTTTGAGTGTACATATATATATACTGTATTTTTGCACATACACACATGTTTAGAGGGAGGACATGGGGATTAATGTTTCGTTTCTTTCTCTCTGCCTTGGGACAGGGAGCTACTGGGGATCAGACCTAAGACTTCTGCATCCCCAGATCTTTTTTACTTTTTATCTTAAGACAGAAGTGGCTCAGGCCTGTCTCCATTTTGTGGTCCTCCTTCCTCAGCCTCCCAAATAGCTGGGTGACTGGCATGTGCCACCACACTCAGCAGTATGGTCAATTTCTTTATGCTGAGTTTTATGTAAGAGAAAGTTGGATTTAGATCATATTTCAGTTTATGTTTTGGTATAGAGAAGTTGTGGATTTGACCCCAATTAAATAGATTATCTGGGCCTCCAAAGACTGATTTTAACCTCAAAGTGGAAAAAGTGCTACATATCATTTCAGTTTATAATTTAGGAAAGTATCTGCCCATTCATTGACACCCCACATAGTCCTTAGTCTCTTGAGCATCTTAACAAATATTTGAAAGAGCCCAGTAATTTATACAAGATCTCCATGACCAAGAAGAGTAAAATACCTTGGCCAATAAGAGCCTCTAAAGTGAGACTTTCACCACCCATTAATCTACAAACACATACTTTCACTGTATTCTAATCAAACGCATCTACTCACTAGCCCCAAAATATACTTCATGTTGTACACTTTCTTAGCTCTTTCCTTTATCATTCCATATACCACCTTCTCTACTGTGTTCCAAACCAAATTGCTTTCACCATTCCCTTCAGCTTTTCCAGATCTTGCCCACTCTTCAGTATCCAAGTCTGTTCAGACTATGTATCCTGTATGGTCTTCCCCCATCGCCTCCTTGATGTACCCTTTTCCACCTGAGTTGAGGTAGCATATACCATACCTTCACTGTACACTTAACATACATCACTGAGATGTTCTCTATCCATCCTGTGTTTTTCTGTTGTTATTGTTGTCTGTTCTACTGCTCTAAACATTTCAGACGCATGAGCCTTCTGAGCTTATGCAGACTGTAAATTCCTACGAACAGGGCTCATTAGCTGTGAAACCAACATCATCTCCAGGTTCAGGAACCTGCTCCGAGAAGCTCCTTCTTGGATTTCTCTTGCAAGGTCCCCTGCTGTTTCAAGCACCCCCTTTGTCAGCACTCTTTCAGGCCATCTTTCCAAGCCAGTCCCTTCATACAGTGCTCAGCCTCCTCCCACATGAAATGGCCTTCTCGCTCACAACTTCTTAGTAGACAATATTTGAACTACTTTGCTTAAAAATAAATTCAATATAGCCCTTTACAGACAGGCAAAGGTAGTCATGTGTGGTTAAAATATACTTGGAAAATCATTACCAAGGGTCAAAAATTCTACATTATAAACTCTGTTAGAGAGTTTTGAGAATAAAGTTTGAGTTTGAGCATTTTGAGAATAAAACTCATGCCCCAAATTGATACCTTTTAATTCACAATTCTTTTTTAGACTACATCTCATAGGCAAGATTCATTCTACAGCAAAGGCACCTTAACTTTAAAAATAGCAGTTTAGCAAATCATTCCCAAAGATACTCAGACTCACTGGTGTAGTTTAGGAATTCATGATAGCTTTAATCTGCTTTGGGGCACATAAAGAGCTTTCTCTGGAATGCAAGTTTCTCATTCTGATTTCTTTTAATGTAAAGAGACTCCGGAACAGGATGATTGGGAATCAGTGGTTTTCTATATCAGACCAACTGAGGTTTGATACAGGAAAGGGAAAGTGTGCTTCATTAAAGTCGGGCTCCTTTGTGTGATTTTGCAGAACATTATATCTCTCCCAAAAGGTGGTACAAGATTAGCATAAGTCAAACAGTTTCTCCATTCCCTCCTATTTATATCACCCCTGTACCAAATACTGTAATGCTATCTCTGCCTCATATGGTGCCTGGGTCAGTCCCAGAAGAGGAAATAGCATCAGCACTATTTGGGAATAAGCTCTTGCTCAGACCTCAGTGCCCAAACTCTGGTGCTTTGAAATTATACTGGTTTGCTACTCACACTTTCCCTTGAATTGCAATTCAAGTTTCCTTGAAAGTTTCTCTCTCAGGAAAACTCCCTCAATGCCAATGTAAATTCTGTTCCAAACCCAAAATTAAATAACATCCTAGGGCAATCCAGATGTCATAAAAGTTGATAAGAGGAAAGCTGAGTTAATAAAGGACATTGTTTCTCCTGGGAGGAAAACACACTTTGATCTTTCTTTTAACTCTGAGATGTTTGAGATCCAGTTCTTAATAATCTCTAAGATGTGCAGCCTAGAGAATTTCAAGAATTGAAGAGAAAAATCTGCCAAAGAGAAAATATATTTTTTAAATCTTAAGCATTGACTTGAGGGCCTGTGAGCACACAGCACTATCTTATCTGGTCTCTATTCATCCCAAAACTTAGTACCTTGAAATCCATCCCAAAACTTAATACCTTAAAAATAACCATTTTGTTTGCTCTAGTGCCTATGGGTCAGCACTATGAGCTGGACTCAGCTGGGTGGCTCTTTTGTAGGCCTCACTTGAGGTCACTCATGTAGCTGCAGTGCTCCAGTGGCCCAGATACACCTGGACAGTCTAATGTGGTCTCATCAACTATCTGATATTTGGAGAGACTGTCGCTCAGGTGACAACTGAGTTCCGCCTCTCTATATGGCAAAACTTTCCAAGAGAATGAGATCAGAAGCTCGGGCTAGCTCCAGGCCCAGGCCAATGTCCCTTCTGCTAGTCAAAGAAGCCATAAAGCCTCGCCAATTCAAGGCTAAAGAGAACAAGCCCGTTCCCTATGGGAGAAACTTCAAAGAACCAGTGTTTTTTATTAAAAATCAGCCACACCATTTAATTTCCATAACACAAAGTGAGCAGATACAAAATACTCTGTGCTCAACAGAGTTTTCTTTTCTTAGTTTCTTCATTTAAATAAGGACATTTGTTGGGGATGATTACAAGACTACAGGTATTAAAAAGACTTAAAGATAACAAAGGAAGTACTGCATACCTATAATCTCAGCACTTGGGAGGCTGAGGCAAGAGGATTGCTGCAAGTCTGAGGCCAGCCTGGGCTATGTAGTACATTCAAGACCAGCCTGAACTATATAGTGAGACCAACTGAAAGAAAAAAAGACTTAGTATAGTCAGCACGGAATCAAGTGAAATAATAAACATTGTGTTCGTCTGACTATACCATCATCTGTACCTAGATGAGCAGTATGATGAAATCACCCTCATTCTTCTCCATTCAAACCACCTGGAATATTTCTATAAACATTCCTGCCCAAGGCTCACTTCAATTACACTAAATAAGAGTTCCAGTACCAGTGTTTTCCTTTTTTTCTTTTAACTTTTTATACTGAAAATTCTCTATGATATTCAAAAGAAGAGAAAATAATACGATGAATTCACAATACAATACCCACTTTGTTTTTTTTGGTTTTTTTTATTTAAAAAAAATAAAAGTACAAAAACATATTGACAAACAGACACCAATTAGCATAAAAAATAGTACAATCACAACTAATCTATAGACAAGGTGATATGATCTCAACAGTGGTTATTGCTTTATCCATTGATATCTTCGAAGAGTAAATATATAAACCCATGTACAGACATGCAAATTTAGTCAGACAATTAATCCTCTCAACAATAGAAAAAACACAAAAACCAAAAATCCAAAGACAAAAAACAAAACAGGCAAACATCAACAACAGCAACAACAACAACAACAAAAAAAAAACACCAATAGTTGCTGCTTTACATATTGATATCTTCGAAGTGTGTGTTCAGGACAACACATACAGACATACAAGATTGATCAAATAACCCGTCATCAATTATTCCTTTGCATTAAGTGATATAATACAATAGTAGAACCAAGTTAGCCCTCCTGCATATATGTATATTCATATATACATACATACATTTTTGTCTTTTTCTTTTCTATTTTCCTTCGTCCCATCTGTTCTTTGTTTTTGAACAGATTTCCTTCATGTCTCTTAGTTTATATTCCCACCCTCAGGTTCTTACATCAGTGATACAAGACGTTGCCTGCACATGTATCGCTGATTTATTTCACTTATGAGTATGGCCTCCAGTTTTGTCCACTTGCCTACAAAGTCCCCAAAACTGTCTTTCTTTATAGCTGAATAATATTCCATTATATAAAAATGACACAATTTTTTAATCGTCTTTTGTGGATGGGCACTTCGGTTGCTTCCACATTTTATTTTATTTTTATTTTTATTTTATTTTAGAAACATAAAAGTACAAAAACATATTGACAAACAGACACCCATTATCATAGAAAATAGTACAATCACAACTAATCTATAGACAAGGTGATATGGTCTCAACAGTAGTTGTTGCTTTATCCATTGATATCTTCGAATTGTAGATGTATGGACCCATATACAGACATGCAAATTTAGTC
>PVLD010029822.1:0-17589 GCA_004027595.1 Dinomys branickii
CCCTGATTAGATCAAATTTTCATTATTAGAAGTAAGTCTCCTTTGTTGCAGATGAAAGTTGTAATTTTACAAGCTGTTATTTCATTATTGACTCTCCTCACCACACTGGAGACTCCGTGGAAGAACCATGCTTTCTTTTCCTTGTCCCTTGTACTGCTGTGCTTCTCAGCACAGTGCTTACAACACAACATATGCTCAAGAAATGTTGAATGAATGTACAAAGACAACCTGCCAAAACAGTCTATCACCAGAACACGGGTATGAGACAACAGTAAGTGAAAAGATATAAAAAAAAAAATACACAAAAGTGCAAAAAAAAAAAAAAGTGCAACACAGGCCAAGGCCCAGTGAAATGCATACAATCTTAGTTGGGTGTGGTGCTGCACACATGTAATCCCAGAACTCTGAAAGGCTGAGGCAGTAAGATTACAAAATTAAGCACAGGCTGAACAATTCAGAGACTTAGCAAACTGCCTCAAAAAAGATTAGAAATATAGCTTACTGTGAAGGTCCTAGGATCAACCCTCACTACTGAACAAAAATGCAATGTGAGTTGTACAAACAAACTGAACAATAACATTACAATAGTAGCCAGTAATTGTCCTTTTCTCTAGATGAAGCATAAAAATGAATTAAAATTAGAATTTCATTTAGTAGATTAAAAGATATATACGTATTTTAGAACAAAGATGTCAAACAGGAATCTCAGAACATCTACAACCAAGCAGCGCTAACTTCTCAATTCTCTGACAGTGCACCGCTTCACTAAATGTCATCATCTCCCAATACCAGTAGCCCAAACCCTGAGTCATCTTTGAGTCCTTCCTTACTCTGATCCTCAAACTACAATCTGTCAACAGGTCTTCTAGGCTCTCCATACAAACATCATCTATGTATCCACTTCTCTTCCCCACTGTCCACTGTCACCTTCCGAATCCAAGCCGCTCTCACATTCTCAACTGCTACACTACTTTCCTACTTACCATCATCTCCCTACTTCTACTCTTGTTCTACTCCAACAAATTGCATGTGGAATTTATTCTACACAGAGCAGCAGCAGTAGTGATGCTTTTACAAGATAAATCATGACACCCCATTGCCTCAACTCTTTTATGATTTCCTACTGTCTAGAATGAGGTAAAAATACACAATCCTCCCTACAAACGGATGGTCTTTACCTCAGTCTGGTAAAAGCCATGAGAAACCAACAGCTAACATCATACTAAATGGACTGAAAGCATTCACTTTAAAATTAGGAACAAGACAAGAATGTCCACTATCATCTAAGTCTTATTCAATATAGTTCTGGAAATATTAGCCAGAGCAATTAGATAAGAGAGAGAAATAAAAGGAATAAGGATAGAAAAGGAAGAAGTGCAATTATCATTATTGGCAGATGACGTGATACTCTACATAGAATATCCCAAAACTCCACCAAAAGGCTTACAGATTTAATAACCAATTTCAGTAGTGTAGCTGGATACAAAGTCAACATTTAAAAATCAATAGCATTCTGTACACAAACACACTGAGACAGAAATTTAGGGAAACCACACCTTTCATAATAGCATACAAAAAAACTGAAATACTTAGGAATGAATCTAATAAAGAAAGTAAAAAATCTATACAGCAAAAATTACAGTACTCTGAAAAAAGACATTGAAGAGGATTTCAGAAAATGGAAAGATATTTCTTGCTCATGCACAGAAAGAACCAACATTGTGAAAACGGCCATACACCCAAAATTATTGTAGATTCAAGGCAATCTGAATTAAAATACCATTAACATACCTCACAGATATAGGGAAAGCATTCCTACAATTCATCTGGAACCAGAAGAGTCCTAGAATAGCAAAAGCAATCCTAGGAAACAAAGGAAAGGCAGGAAGCATCATAATCCCTGACTTGAAATTATACTACTAAGCTACTGTGAGAAAATCAGCATGGTACTGGCAAAAAAAGAGACATGAAGATCAATGGAACAGATTAGAAGATGCAGACATGGCTACAAACACACTCAGCCACCTTATCTTTAACAAAAGGGCCAAATATGTTCACTGGAAGAAAGATAGCCTCTTTAATAAATGGTGCTCGAAAAACTGGCTTTCCACATGTCAAAGACTAAAACTAGACCCACGTCTATCACCACACACTAGAGTCCAATGCATTAAATCTCTAAATATTAAAACAGAAGCATTCAAATTACTGAAAGAGAAAGTACGTAGAAATATTGATTGAAGACATAGGGGTAGGCAGAGAGTTCATGAACAAAAACCAAACTGCAAGGACATACTTCAAGGAATCAACAACTGGGATCTCATCTTATTGAGAAGTTTTTGCACATCAAAAGAAATAATGAAATAATCAACAGAGTGAAATAAAACCCACGAACTGGGAAAAAATTTTAGACAACTATCCCTCTGACAAAGGACTTCTATCTAGAACATATGAAGAATTTTTTCTAAAAATCAGGCCCCCCCAAATTCAAACACCCAATTAAGAAATGGCATCTGAGATAAATACACACTTCTCAGATGATGAAATACAAATGGCAAATAGGCACATGAAAAAATATTCAACATCATTGGTCATCTGAGAAATGAAAATTAAAACAACACTGAGATTCCATCTCACTCCAGAAAGAAAGGCTATCATCAAGAAATCAACCCATAACAAATGCTGGTAGGGCTATGGGGAAAATGGAACCCTTTTCCACTGCTGGTGGGAGTGTGCAACGATTGTGGAAATCAGTGTGGAATATTCCCCTTCTAGGGATTTCCTCAGAAGAATTAAAATCATCATACCACAGCCATATATGTGTACCTATGTTTACAGTAGCACAATTCATCATAGCTAAATCCTGCAAACAACCCAAATGCCCATCAACTGAGGAATGGATATTAAAGATGTGGTATTTTTATACAATGGAGTATTAGCTATAACAAAGATAAACTCAAGGCTTTTGTAAATAAATAAATAGATGCAACTAGAGATCATACTCATAAGTGAAATAAATCAGACCCACCGTACTGCCTCCCTAGTATAAGAACCTGAAAGAGTAAATACAACACCAAAGGTATGATAGATATTGTAAATAAAGGAAAGAAAATGCTCAAAGGGAGGAACAACTGGGATGAGGGAAAGAAGAAAAAGAAAGAAGGGGGAACATATATAAATAAATAAATAAATATATATACATACATACATACATACATACATTCATATATGTACGTACGTATACAGAAGGATAGCTGGGATAGTTGTACTGCTGAGGTCTCAGTATATTGAAAGAACAGTTAGTGCTTAAATTTTTTTGACCAATGATGCACGTCTGCCACTCATAATCTGAACAACTAATTTGAAGACAACAGTATACAATGTAACAACCATTGGTGGCTTCCTATCACCTTGTTTAGTGAAGCACTGTATCATTTCTAAGGTTTTATTGTTTTTGTGTTACTTTGTTTTTGCCTGATTTTACTCTTTAAAATAAAACATAATCCTGTTCAGAAATTCTCCTGCTTCTCATGTCACTCTCATCTTTGCTTGCTATATTTCAGCACTGATCATTTCTTTACTTAATAAATGAAACCATACACTATCACGTCTGAACATTTATAAGTACTGTACCATCTGCTGTAAAGTGTCATAGCTCAGGGCTTAACTCAGTTAAGGTATTAAACTTATCAAGGACGTCTTTCTTGACTTGAATACTGTCAAACAATTTTCCATTATTCCTGTGCATTTTCCCACAACCTTTATCCCACTTTTATAATTCATCTTTTCATCAGTAACAAAAATATTCTAGGTGCAAGAAATAGAGACAAACTCACTGCTTTGACAGAGCTTGTCTTTTAGTGCAGCTGAGAACTAGGAAAAAAATAAAAAAGTGTTGATAAGGAAAATAAAATGTAAAAATTATGCACATATTTATACATGTGTCCATAAGTTCTTGTGACACCATGACATTTTACATGGTCAAAATATATGATTTCGACAATACTGCTTTGTTTTTTGTTTTCTTTTTTTGAGACAGGGTTTCAGGCTGACCTTAAACTTCATATCCTCCTGCCTCAGCCTCCTGAGTGCTAGGATTATAGGTGTGTGCCACTACACCAAGCTAGGCTAATACTGTCCTAAAAGGATTATTTTTTTCTTATTGGAAGGTTCTCCTACTAAAATATAAATTCTAAGAAGGCAGGGACCTTGATTATCTCATACACTGTTGTATTCACTTTGGTACAGTGCCTAGCAGTGTAGGCTGCTATAAATATTTGATAAGCGAATGAACAGTTACTTCAACTTTTGAAGTCTGGAGAAGTACTGATGGTATAGTTCAGTGGCACAAGCACTTGCCTGGCAAGTGCAAGGTCCTGAGTTCAATTCCTTATACCAAAACAGAATTAAAACATCTGGAGAATGAATAATGTGAATGCTTTAACATTAAACTCTAAAAACCTCTGTGGCAAACATTATGAAAACTTATAAAGGTGGTAATAGAAAACGTATTGCAAGTTATACTGGAATACTTTATGAAAAGGATAAGAAACCAAAAAATCATGGAGATTAGTATTAGTGCTAATATCATTCATTTAGAAAGATAATATCAGTATATGAACACGGTTATAAGACACTAAAATTCTTCCCTTTCCTTCGGTTCACCTTATGCTTTATCTAAGCATAAACTAAAAGGATATTTTGAAACTTACATCAGCTGTTATTTGGCTTTATCATGGTCTTTTATCCTTCCTGGTTCCTCCCATCGGAACTTAAACTAAATCAGAGCTCCACAGAAACCTGAAATTTACCACAGCAATGGTATAACATCTCCATAATGAATACAGTAACAACTGCAAAGCTGTGTTTTGAGTTTCCAATCTCAAAACCAAAACACTGCACAGGGCATCCCTTGTAACACAAACTGCACCACTCTCAGGCTTCTTCTAACCAAATAAGAATGAAGGTAGTATAAATAAACGGGAAGAAATTAATGGAGAAAAACTCACACCCTTTCCATATTTTCTTACTTGATAGGGGCTGTCTTGCTTTTTTTCTCTGCTATGCTCAAGCAAGAAAAATTACTTTCCCCTACATCTATTAGTTTATATTCATACAGGGGACTATATTGAGTACCTACTATATTTAAGTAACGTGCTCTTAAAAAGTGAAAAACAAGACATACCTGTAACTCTCTCTTACAGAATCTGACAGTACTGACGTTTTGTTGTTGAGACAGTCTCATCATAAAGTGAAGAAAGGCCTTGAACTCTGTCTGCACACCCCAGGATGGCTTCCAACTCCGTAGCTGATCTTCTTGTCTCTGCCTCCTGCGGGTGCTGGAATTATAGGTGTACCACACCAAGCTGGCCTAATGTTCTTTCTTAATTTTTAAATTACATTTTACTTTCTTTATCCCATAATGTTTATAAATAGCTACCTTTTAAATTATTATTTAGATATATTGCATATGCAAAGAAATCTTTCAAACAGAAATGGTGGCCAACTCCCGTAACCTCAGGTTGAAGCAGATGATCGTTAAATGCAGGCCAGTGTAATCAACTTGAGTTTCAAGCCCTTCAAAAAAAGGAGAAAACACCCTCCACACACTCCGATAACAAACTTTGCAAAATTATCTCAAGAGTTACTACTTTTAACAAACACTACTCAGATTCATGTCCCTAAACACAGTTAGAAACTCAATTACCGGTGTAAGCACTGCATCTACAGTCAAGTTAAGCAACAGGAAAGTCCTTGGTGCACGGCTCCCATGAAACGCAGCCGTACTCTGCGGTCCTCACGCAGGCGAGCAAAAGGCCGCCGCCGCCACCGGCCGGACCGCCACAACAGCGCTCCTGCCGGCTGCCATCTTCCTCTGGCCACGCTGCCACCCTCCTCTGGCTTGGCCGCCGCCCGCGCGAACTGGGGGCACCAGGGGCCGCGGGCATGGGGAGCGGGTTCGACTCTGACACAAAGGGGCGTGCGCGGACGGCCCCAGCCCGCCCATCTTCCCTTTAGGCCTCCGCAGCCGCGTGCTTCAGAGACGGTGACTGCGCTCCCGGTCCAGCCGCTCTGCATGCCCGCCGCTCATGCACGGCCTCCCTGACAGAGATGGCGAGGAGGGGACAAGAGGAGGCCATGCGCGTGCACGCCCATGCGCGCCTTAAGATGGCCATGCCGCTGCGGAGAACAGGCCTCTACAGCCATTGGGCACCGCGAACCTCACTCCTCCCGTCACCGCCCCGCCCTGGTGAGAAAGCCACAGACATGTGTGGGAAGAGCAGGGCTGGCCCGAGGACCCGCCCCACGAGGCACCGCCCCTGGCGCCCCCGTCCCGTGCCCCTCCGGCCCCCTGGTCCCCGGTTCTGGGGCGCCTGGCACGTGGGAGTTTGGCCGCGTCTTACTTTTCTCTCTACTTAATTTAGACTTCATTGTACCTTATTCTGCTTACTCTTTCTTGATTATACGTTCAACCATCTTGCCTCTCTGTTCTCTCTGGGCTTCAGTGTCCTAAATCCCTTATCCTGAGTAAATCCTGTTACCTAACTTACTTGCTGGGACACAGACAGTATAGCTGAATAAAATTACTCAATTGAGAGGACTGATTCTGTTTCTGAGGAACACATAAATAAACCCTCCAGCTTCATTTGCTCAGAGTTTACTTCAAAATTACTAATTGTGGAGATTGCACAGCTGAACAACATAATATTAGTCTTCCCCACTAGCTTTGTTGGGGAACAGCCTATAATGTGCTGTTACATGTTGGATTTTCCCTTCCTATGTCTTCCAGCTTCCCCTAGGGGAAATGAATTCCAAGAGTCACTGAAAGGGAAAATTCTGGGACCAAGCCCCTGTTCTATCTCCAGAAGTGTGCACTTCCCAGGTGAGGGCGCAGCTGGGGCTTAAAGGGCTCATCCTCACTTTTTTTCCCTCACTAGTTACAAAACTGCCCTGCAGCCTCAGGAGAGGCAGAGGGACCTAAAACCCTAACAAAGCCTCTATCTCCACAAAGGAACAGGTCAAGCCACTTCCGTTGTCTGAAGAGAGCCAGGGAAGGTGCCATCATGGTTTTCCTCTTCTCTGTTGCTGCTTGCCTGGGAGTTGGCCTGCGGTGGGGAAGATGCCCCCATCAGCAGGAAAATGTAGGTGGAATTTTAAAGAGGAGAGAGAAATCACGTCAGTCTGTGTAAGAGCCTACACAAGTTCAACTCATGTGGAGCTGCTTGTGCGGAACAGTTCCCAAAAAGTAGCCAAAGGCTTTGACAAGTGACCAAGATGTCAACCACCAGTCATCATGCAGAAGAAGCGGGGTGCCATGGACACCATCACATACCAGAGGCTGGACTCTGCATAGACAGTGTGCGAGGCAGTCTGACCATGCTGCCTTGACCACTTCCCAAAACAACAGAACAAGGGCAAGGAGCACTTGCCTGAGGATTTTAACAGCAACCAGGGGCTCACAAAACAACCAGCAAACTGCCCAGGTTACTACCCCAAAGTATACAACAGAATATACAGAAAATGAGGAAACTCTGAACAGTTCTCAAGGCAAAGGACAACATACAGCCAGGACACAATGCACATAGAGGAAGGATCATGCAAAGCAGCTACTACTGAAGCAGAAATCCTGACCTAACTGCAGCCATTTTGTTCAAGAAAACTCCAGTCATTCTGTTCTTTGCTACCAACTCAGCTAAATCATGTGATTTGTCATCAAATGGAAACTTCTGTGAATATGCCGAAAACAACTTTGCTACACACTGTCAGGCTAGATCCCAAGTAGCAACCAAGACCACCACGACAGGCAAGATTAAGGCAAACAGAAATATCTTTATTTCAGGCTGGGTGCAGCCTGGCCAAGGGTGAAAAATCCATTGGTCCCAAACAAAGGAAGGAGGCCTATTTTATAGACTATTTTAGGTACGGGAGGGGGAAATTCCACTGAAGATGGTGGAAAATTTGTTTTTCTGGAGTGCTTGGTGGGTCTGGTGCCTCTGGGAGAGGCACGTGCAGGAGGACATGGGCATGTTGCTGATTTACAGCATGACATTCTGTAGACTTAGGGCATTTCCTATCAGCCTGAGAACTCGGCCTGGGAACCACTGTGATACACAGATTTAAGTTAGTCTCTCAAGCTGAGCGAGGGGCTTTCTCTTTGATCAGACTGGTTGTCTGCCAGATTTTTTCTCTCCAAGCTCGGTGGGGTAGAATATGAGGGCACTAACACACACGACTGTACTCACCACAAGACACCCGTGTACCATAGCCTATAGCTGAAAGCTGATCTCATTACCCTAACTTCTGTCTCCCCCTCTGGGAAAAAGACAAGCTCTCTGTAATCACCACCTCAGACTTTGGTGAGCCCTTTTGTTTCTGGTACTGAAAATTGGACTCATGACCTTGCACTTTCCAGGCAGGCACTCATGCCACTGAGCTATATCCCCAGCCATACCACAGACTTTGAAGATTTCTCTCCTTGGGATTACGAGCATCATCCTTTTTTTTCCCTGAGCTCCTGGCTACTGTTGACTCAATTTTTTCCACAACACTATAACCATCCTCAAAGAACGACAGGCAAATACTCTTGATATTAATGGAAATAAATAAGTGTCCATTAGAAAAATAACAAGAGTGCAAGAGTTTTCAGGTCACTAAACGACAACCTGAAGAACAAGGAAAATGAAAAAAGAACAACAACAACAAAATAAGAGTCTGAGAAAACAACATAAACAGCTTTAATGTCTGTGCCACAGGAATGAGTAAAGGCGTAAAGGGGGTGAGGAACAAAACAGGTAAGGAGAAGAATGGTAGGAAAGTCACAGCTCACGTAAAACAGACTGAAGATGCTGAAAAGTCTCACTGGACCATGCTCAACCCAATACACAACAACCATGAAGACAAGTCTGGAAAAAACTCAGAGAAAGGACATGTCCAATGCCAGGAAATAGTGAGACAGTCTGAGACTTCCCTTCAGAAAGTCTCCAGCCAGGAGAGACTGAGACAGCATCTTGCAGGACTGAAAGGAAAGGTCACCCCCAGGTCCTACACTGCGTGATGGAAGTATTAAGGCCCACACAAAATAAGTACAAAGGTTAAAGGAGGGCAGGGTGAGATAATTTATTCCTAGAAAACTTGCTACAGAAATACACAAAAGGAATGTCTTCAGGTTGAAAGCAAATGAAGAGGAAGGCAGCGTGTGACTCCAGGAATCAAGGAAGAGGAACGGAACGTGGTTAAATGAGGTTGGTTACTCCTCTCTTAAGCTCACATACAGGGCATCTTGGTTACTTTTCTCTCCTGGCTGAGACAAAATACCCAACGCCCAAACTGAAGGAAGGAAATGTATATTTAGCTTACAGTTTGTGGAGGTTTTGGTCCATACTTGGCTGGTTGTGAGGCAGAGTGGCACATGGCAGAGGGTGAACCATTCATCACACTGGACAGCACAGCCAAACCACCAGCAAAAGGGAGAAATGGCCAGCAAGCAGCCTCTTTCCTCCCCTTACATTGTAAAGAGCCTACGCCCACCCAGGGGCCGTGCAGCAATCACACTCTCTTCATGCCCTCCTCTTGCACAGGCTCAGGATGTATACAAAGTAAGCACCCTGGCTCCCTGCTGAGTCATTCCTCCAAACCTCTAGACTCCCCAAGTTGACACAATGTATCAACCATAACACAGGATAACTGCAGGAAGATTCACAAGCCCTGACCCCACAGCTTCTAAGTCATGTAGCTGCTGCTCTGGCAGGAGCTCTGCTCACCCAAGTGCTAGAGAGGCGACAGCCACTCGCTGGACTGCCGGAGCTCGGCTCAGCTGTCACCTTGCTGAGTCATTCCTCCAAACCTCTAGACTCCCCAAGTTGACACAATGTATCAACCATAACACAGGATAACTGCAGGAAGATTCACAAGCCCTGACCCCACAGCTTCTAAGTCATGCAGCTGCTGCTCTGGCAGGAGCTCTGCTCACCCAAGTGCTAGAGAGGCGACAGCCACTCGCTGGACTGCCGGAGCTCGGCTCAGCTGTCACCTCAGCCTGCAGCCTTTGGCATGTCGTCCCTCAACATCTCGGGCTCCTCTACCTGTCTTGCTCCCCAGAGGCAGAAGGACCTTCCTCCCCAGCCAGTTGCAAAATGTTCCAAACACGGAGCATGCAACACTCTTTACCGTTGGTGCCGCGTGGGCTCCTCCACTTGCCTGATTGTCCACCCCCCTGCTGGCGGGCACATCCCTCTCGCACTCTGATGCCATACCCCAGCAATGAAACATCGTTGCTGTTTGGACTGTGGAGTAGTTGACTGCTCTAAGAGCACTCCCCCTGATTTTGGCAAAGAAGTATCCCACGTTCTCCAACAGTTAGGACAGGCAGATCCAGGGTTTGCTTGGCCCCTCAGCCCTGGCCCTGCCCCCTACCCTCTGACCCTTACTCCCTGCCCTCTGCCCTGGCAGCGGGGTGGGGGAAATTGCCCCAGGGCCCAACTGACTGGCGCCCTCACTGCACCTGCCCAGAGCCCTGGGTGGATGAAACCCGCTTAGCCACCTGTGCCCCTCGATCCAGTTTTCCACGTCATCGCAGGCATCCGGGCTTCACAGCAGTGCTCTGGAAAGAGCTACGCAGAACACTGCTCCTGTACCTGCAGACCCCTGTGGCCCTTATACCAGCAGGCCGGTGGTCTTGAGAGGAAGCCGCTGGTCTCTATTCCCTATCTCCTCTACCCAATCCTCATGCCCCCATATCCAATGCCCCCTTCCCCTATCTGCCCTCCCACTCTCTCCTATCACCTCATCTCTTATCCCCCCTCTCCCCTATCTTGTGTAACCCCATCTTGTATCGCCTATCTCCCTTTTGCCCCCTATCATTTATTGTTTTGTCTTATTGCCTCGGTTTGGTTTGCTTTTCAGACAGCATCACCCTGGTTACATCAGGCTCTCCTTAAAGTCACTGTGCAGCCCAGGCTAGTCTCAAACTCACAGTAATCCTCCTGCCTCAGCTACTCATGTGCCCAGAGTACAGGTGCGCCCCCTATGCCTGTTTAAAACTGACTGAGTGGCTATGTCCCAGAATCAAAGAATCAAGCATTTTACCATTAAATGAGCAGCAAATAATAGTTTAGTTTATTCAGCACTATTTAAATATAATTGTTACCATGTGAGAAGTTAATTTTACTGCGTGAGCTAGAAACACAAAAAGTCTACAATGGGTAACTGCACTCATCGAAGCAGCCCCAAACACAGAAGTAACTGAGAGAAGTAAGGAGACCCTGGGGATGACAGGCGGGACTGCTGCTTACATGCGACAGATTGTGCCATGGAGCAGCATTCACTGAAGTCATTATGAACTCAAAGAGTTCTTTTAACCTGAAACCGAAACAGCAATATCCACAAACCTAACCCAATCCCTAAAGCTAACCATAAACCGAATGCTACCATTGTGCAAATGTAGGCCTAGCCCTATCAGTACCTTTAGTGCAAACACTAACCCTAACATTAGCCCTCAACTTAACACTAACCCTAGTTGACTCCTAACCCTAACACTAACCCTATTCTGGAGCAACCTTCACTCTAACCCTTAACCAAACCGTAGCACTAATGCTGGCGGAAACCTACCCCTAGCCCTAACTTCAACCATAACCATATCACTGACCTTAGCAGTAACCCTAAAACTAACACACCCAGAATTTTTAACCTAACCTTACCCCTAAACTTGGAACTAGCCCCAGACCTACATGTAGTTCTAGCTGTAACACTCACCAGAAATCAAACCATAACCCTGAGCCTGTGCCTAGCACTAGCCCTAACACTAGCCTTAGCCATAACCACAGCCCTAACCCTACTTTAACCTAAACCTAGAAAGCTGGAGGCTTTGCTCTAGCATGGAACTAAATGTGGCCTTTACCCAACCATAACCTTAAACTTACCCTACACTTAACACAACCTTGCTCTTAAACATAAACTGGGTCCTGAACTTAGCAAAACCATAGCCCTAAACAAAAATTTAAATGAGAACTAGGGCTAGCCACAGCCCTAACTCTGCACATAGCCATACATGTAACCATAAAGCTACCTGTAACCTTAAACCATAGACATGACCTTCATTGTAACAGTAACCCTAAATCTAACAGTAACCACAAGGTTACCCCTGGGCCTAGGCCCTGCCATAGCCATAGCCCTGGTCCTAATCATGGTCAAACACTAGTTCCAGTCCTGCTCCTAGTCCTAACCCTAACCCTAAGCTTCTAATGCTGAATCTAACCCAAACTCTAACAATAATTCCAAAACAAAACATAGCTCAAGCCCTAACCCTGAACTGGTGGTTCCATAAGCTTAACCATAAAACCTTCTGGAACCACAAATCTAGTCCTTCCCTAGCCTTCACCCTCACCCTACCCAGATCCCTAGCCCCATTCATGACACTGCTCCTGAAATTACACGTAACCATAAAACTACTCTAACAATAAAGCTGGTAACACTAGTCATATCCTAAATCTAGTGCTATTATACTAGCACTACCCATATCCCTAGAACAATTACTAATGTAACATTACTCCTAATCCTAACCCTAACCCTAACCCTAATCCTAACCCCCTAACTCTAACCCTAACCCTAACCCTAATCCTAATCCTAACCCTAACCCTAACCCAACCCTAACCCTAACCCTAAACCCAACCCCAACCCTAACCCCAACCCCAACCCAAACCCCAACCCCAACCCTAACCCCAACCCCAACCCAAACCCCAACCCCAACCCTAACCCCAACCCCAACCCTAACACTAACCCTAACCCTAACCCCCAACCTAACCCCAACCCAATCCCGAACCAGAACCCGAACATGAACCCGAACCTGAACCCGAACACAAATCAGAACCCAAACACGAACCTGAATCCGAACCCGAACACGTACCTGAACACGAACCAGAACCGGAACTCGGACCCGAACCCGAACCCGAACCTTATCACTGCTTCACCTTGGTCTACTAGGATTTATATTATTATCCAAGGGCATAAAATATGCACTTGAGTTCATTATAAAACAAATGTCTGCTTTAAGAAAGAAGTTTGAAGTATATCCAAACAACACAATCACATAGAGAAAGCCGTTTGTCAGAGAAAAAAAGTAAATAATTCCCAGTAACCACTTTCCTCAGTGAAAAAATCTTAGAATTATAGCTAAGGAAATTGGTTCACCAAACTAAGGCTGCACTCACAGAGTCTCTTGCATAGGTAAAATATAACTGAGTGCTGATCAAAGGGAAGTAACAGCTACGGTGTCCATAGTACATAGTACTCATCTGTTACCAATAGTCGTTATGGTGTAATGCCATGCCTGCGGTGCTTAGAGCTGTCTACCTGGGTTTTAGTACCTGCTGTGCAACCTTTTCCAGTCACTCTATCCCTAGTATAGTATCCTGTGAATCACTAGTCCCACTCTTAACTTCTATGAACCCATTCTTTAAGATTCCACATGAATGTGTTCACAAAGCACCAGCCCTTCTCACTGCATGTAACATAATGTGCTGCAGCTCCATCCAGGTCTTCAAACATCACAAGACTTCTTGTTTTTCTGACAGTATGAGAAATGCATTCTATATGTCACATTTTTCTCATGTTTTCTTCCGTTGCTGGATGCTTAGGTTATGTTTCTTTTTTTAGTATTGTGTATAGTGCTGTAATAAACATGGAAGTACAAAATTTTCCTTTGGATTGTACCCAGGAGTGGGATTGATGGGTAACACAGTAGTTCTGTTTTTAGTTTTTAGCAGATTACAATTTCCATACTGTTTTTCCATGATGACTTGGCTAATTTTCACCCCCACCCACAGTGTGTGGTTTGCCTTTCATGCTGCCTTAGCCAGTGCTTGCTATCTTTTCCTTTTTGATAACAGATATTCTCCATAGGATGAGGGCCCTCTCGTGCTTTTGATTTGCATTTCCCTGATGATTAATAGTGTTGAGCGTTTTTTCATGTATCTGGTGGCCATTTGTGTGAGTTCTTTTGAGAAACATATTCGCATGTATTTTGCCCATTTGTATTTGGGCCATGTGTTGTGCTTTGCCAATTTGATTTGATTTTCAGTTGGGTGGGTGTTGTTGACTTCTTTGGAGTTCATTATATATTCTGGATGTTAACCCCACATCTGATGTATAGTTTCCAAATATTGTCTCCCAACCTGTAGATTTTCTTCTCATTCTAATCATTGTTCCCTTTGGTGTGCAAGAAACGTTCTAGCTTTGATGAAATGTCATTTGCCTCTTTTAGCTTGTGTTTCTTGTGTTTGGAGTTCTTGTCCGGAAACCCTCCCCAGCCCCTTTGGGAAGCTGGTCCTCTGTTTACACCTACAGTGGTTTTGTAAGAGACTTAAAGCTGCTTTTTGCTAAAAGCACAGCACCAAGCACAGACTTGGTTCTTCGAGTGTCCAATTCGTAGTTATAAATAACATAATAGTTTGGCATCTCTACCATTAGATTTCACGTTTCTAAATGTGTTTTAACTTTGGGGTCACACATCTGCTCAACTCCGAATGTACATTATTCATTTAGGCAGTGATTGCATTGGCACTAAATTTACATAATCTCTCTTTTCCCACCTTTAAGGCTGAAGACATGAAGAGAAACTAAGATATTTCCAAGATTTACTGGGACACCAAAACCAACATATTTTCAACCTGCATTTTTTTTAACAATATCCTGTTACAGACTACTAAAAAGGCACCTATCATAATCCAGTCCTTCCCTAAACCTGAAGGGTGGCACCAGTTACTGATGTAACTTCATCTTCCCTTTCGGACTTGTACTTTTTCTAGGTCATTCTTTTCTGCTATTACCTTGGATTCTAATAACAACATGTCTGATCAACAAACATCTTATGAAGAGTCAAAACTGCCTGTCACCTGAAGCAACTTTCTTAGTGCCAACACATCTCTATGACCAGTCCCAACATAATGATGAACTAGACCACGGCCTGAGCAGGACTCCAGCTATGAAGGCGCCATCTCCTGCCTGTGTTCCTTTCATATTTGACCCCAAGAATATTGTGAGCATGAGAAAGATGGCTTCTTCTTTTTGGTGGGTGTGGCTACAGTAGGAATAAACTTTTCCTCCCTCATCTACTACTTGTTCCTTCAGCTGGAATTGGGGTAGATCGTGGGAAATTGTCTTTAGGATCCTCAGAGCCAGGCTCTTGGTCCAGCTCTGATAACAGTTTCATTGTTTCCTGTCTAACATTTAAGTACTTAATCCATTATGTGTCGATATTTGTGAGAGGAGTCTAGTTTCATTCTTCCACATGTGGATGCCCAGTTTTCTTGACAATGTTTATTAAATTGTTCTTTTTCTAATCCATGGTTTTAGTCCCTTAATCACAACGAATAGGGTGTGGATATATGTTACTTTTTGGTACTCCATTGTATCCCGTTTTTCTCTATGTGTTTTTATATCAAAACCATGCTACTTTGGTTACTACAGGCTTACAGCGTACTTTGATGTCAGGTAATGTAGTACCTTTGGAGAGTTTTCTGCTTTTGTTTGTTGTTTGTCTGCTTCGTTTTTGCCTCCAGACTGTTGTCTGGTTGGTTTTGTTTTTTGACTCTAGTCTGTTTCGGATAGTCAAAGTCTTTCATGCTTACATGTGAATTTTAGGAATTTTTCCTAGTTCTGTGGTAGGATGAAAGGAATTATGACAGGTAGAAAACAGACAAGGAAATTAGAAACTTAAAATTGTGCATTCAAGAAAGCTGCCATTCAGGACATGAACAAAGTTATCCAGGGTGATCCCCAGCTGTGCTCCCTGTTGACTGCTAGGCTTCTTTGTCCGACCGAGGCTGGTTCAGGCTCTGTAGGCTGCTCCAGTTCCCCTTTCATACCCAAATCCCTTAAAGATACTGTAAGTCTGCAGGTCAACCTGCTTGTTAAGGCAAGGAGAAACAACCTGATTTTAAGGCAAATAAATAAATTCAAAGGGTTCAAAGAGTGTTTCTAGGAAAAATATCTTAGGTATTTTTAAAAATACCTTCAAATACACATGACTATCTCTATACTCTATTTTATCTGAGTATAAACTTCTTTAATGCTGCATTATAAAACCTGTCTGTACCACTCACTAATGCTTCCTGAAATTCTTTTTCTGTGCCAAGAATCAAGCACCAACTCTGTGGGGCAAGATGAGGTCCCCGTATCTTCCTTGAGAGAACTCCTTGAATTCCGTCCATTCACAGATCTTACCAGAATTATTAGAAGTAAAATATCTGAGATGAAAGTTTATCTACAAATATAAATGATTAAGGAAATGTAAAATTCAAATAGTGATGAATAATAATGATAAAAGCAACTTTCTCTAACAGATATTCAAACTTTATATAAATCCTCTAAAAATAGCGTAATACATTGTGACCGCTGATCTAATAGTGTGACCAGCAATAGAAAAGTAAAGATCATTGGGCTATTAGAGAAATATTTTGTAAAAAGCCCAAAGACAGATGAAAACTTAACGAGAAGTGTAATGGGTCTAGATGTAGACAGTGCTTATATATCCATGGGTGGGATAATTATTGGAATTCACATATACAATGGAAAAAGGAATTCTGTTCTTCATAAAGGCATATTTGTTAAAGATGTTAAAATGTCATAATGTCCACAGCATAATGCCGATCTACTTCAAAGTTTATTAATAGAAGAGGAAACAAATTACAAAAGTAATAACCCTCAAGTAAATATCAAATTTATGGCATAAGCTTCTAATTATGTAACTCAATATTTATTCATCCTTCTTCAAAAGAGCAGCCCCAATATTTAGCATAACAACTTTCCTGGAATAGAGATGACATTGGCTGGTCTCGTGGCTAGACGGGGCTGTTAATTGTTGAGTCGCAGCTTTCAAGAAATTTCATTGGAAAACAGCTTTTCCTTTGTTCTCCCTCTGCTGCCCAGAACATAGGTGTACTGGCATTGTGAGGCTGTCCTGAGACATCAGAAAGCAAGAAGGGACAGGAAATTAAAAGGGGGCCTTGAGTCTCTGACACTTATGGAAATCTAGATTTTCTTTTTCTGGGACTTTCCACTTCTATTTATAAGAAAAACCTTTGAGTTAAGAAAATATTTTTCTGCAGGATTTGCTAGTTTGGAGAATCTGGTTGAAAAAACATTCTAATTATTCTTTTCAGCATTAAATCTGTCTCAGTTTCCATAACTGTATTGCAGAAATAGTGTTGCATGCTCCTGAATCCACTATAATGAGACTTCAAACTGTAGAAGTTT
Source organism: Dinomys branickii (assembly GCA_004027595.1). Lineage (NCBI taxonomy): Eukaryota > Metazoa > Chordata > Mammalia > Rodentia > Dinomyidae > Dinomys > Dinomys branickii. The sequence continues at coordinate 17,248 of PVLD010029822.1, forward strand.
GTGATGTTTGAGTAGAAAATTTATATTAGATATTTCATACAAAATATATATATTTAAAGCTCATGTATACAAATAATTAAACTTTAAAAGATCACTATGAAATGAATGCTAATATCCTAGTTTATAAATAAGAAAACAGGCTAACTAGGGTTAAGGAACTGACTGACTCAACATCATAAAGATGGCAAATACTGATTTTGTTCCCAGTTTTACCCATCACTAAAATCTGGACTCTTATAAGTCTGTATTGTGCCACAACATAGTGATGTGAAGATACTGTGAAGCAGTTTGAACTTATTTAAGGTTAGAAATTGTGTTTTAAAATCCAGGATTTTATTTACC
>PVLD010029823.1:0-17587 GCA_004027595.1 Dinomys branickii
AGTGATACTTAGCAAAAAAAGTAAAATAAAATAATAACAAAAAAAGAATAGACTGTTGATATTACATCATGGGTGAATGCCAAAATAGTTACACCAAGTAAAATCTTAGAACAGTATAGAACGTGCTGCTTTATTTCATTTATATAAAATTCTATAAAATGCAAACTAATAAATAGTGACAAAGTAGATTAATGATTTCCTACTATCATATATAACTATCTTGGTCATAGTGAGTTGCAAGATACACTTGTGAACAGTTGGTAGGACTTTATTAGGAATCATAAAAATGTTTGTGGCCCCATAAATGTTGCGCTTAGAAATTTGTCCTAAGGATATTTCAAAAGAAATAAAAAGCTCTTTATACAAACATATTCCTGGCAGCACCTCCTATATCTAAGATACTGGAAATTACCTAATTGCCCAGCTACAATGAAAGAGCTAGATCAACACTAGACAATTCCATTCACAATTATAGATCTAAAAAAAAATGAGGAGCAACATGTGGTTATGTTTACAAAATAATGCAAATGCACCAGGTATAAAGACCATAGGTGTACATACGTCATGGTTACACCTATGCAAACATACACTTTCTGTGTATGTGTAAAAATACAAAAGAGGAAAAAAACACAGAACAGAAAAACTTAGTAGATGAATGACAGGTAATTGGCAGGTGAGGAACTTTTTTTTCTTGGTTTGTCTCTTGTGAAGTTACAATGTTTTCATAACAGTTTTTAAAATGTCTTCTTGTTGATTTTGGCTCAGCCTCCTAACCTAGGGATTATTGCAAGCATTGGGTCTGTCAGCAACCAGCACGAACACATCAGTATGGTCAGCTACAAGCCGGTCAACTTACTTTTTGTGTCTTCTTCTAAGTCACTAATAAAATGCTGAACATAGCTAAGGTGTGGTGTGAAGAACACTGCTTTTTCTTCCTTAGCGAAAGTCCTGCATTTCTGTTCATCTATTTAGGCTGTTTCGGTACCATAAATGACAAATTTTAGAAACCCAGCTCCCCAGGGAGCGGTCCTAGGAAGCGGGTCAGCAAAGAGGCAGAGCTGCTTGCCTAAACTGAGACAGTCTTGCTTACCCACTGGGTAACACTGCTGTCAATCATCTCTGGCCTGCAAATGCCCAGAAGATGAGGCTGGGCCACAAATCAGATAGAGTAATATATTAGAAAGTCTTTGTGAGGGTTAGAACTTTGAAAATAGAAGTGACAGAAGCCTGCAGAGGGTTCTGGAGGGCATTGATGTGATTCCTTCAATAGCTTATTTCTAGGTCCCTACTTTGGTTCTATACAGGGTTCTAAGAGACAGCCCAGCCCCCTGGGACACTGACCTCTACATGGCAGCCAACTGATGGTATCTCCCAAGCTTTGTCGTCCCATCTCCTAGCTATTTCCAGAGAGATTCTTTTTTCCACTGACCCAGAGTGAGGTTCCAGCAGTTCCAGTGCCACTGTCCCACCAGCCAGGACAATTTGGCCTGCCAAGGGCTCAGGAAGGCAGGGAGCCACACACCATCCTAAAGGGGCCTCCTAAACAGAGCCCAGCAGCAGTCTCTCACTTGTTCTCTCTCCTGGTTTATATCCAAATCCACAAAAGGAGGGCAAACCCAGTTTCCCCAACCAGCCCCCAGGCTCCCTGGGGCCCTGCCCTGGGGCAGATGAGCATGGGATAGCTTCAGGACTGAAGACTATGCCTCTAAACCCACAGCAGCCGGGGCCCAGCCCAATGCTGAAACTTTCACCACGCTCCTGCCAAAAGGCAGGGACAGAGGTGCCCAGGCAGAGGCTGTGGCTGCACACAGATCCACATCCTTAAATTTCCAGGATACCAGGGGACGAGGCTGCCATGTGAGACCCTCAGACCCCAGCCCAGCAGAGCCAAGATACCCAAACTGCTTCTCTAACACAACTTCTTATCTCTAGAAGGCAGGATCATTCCAGTATCCCCCAAACCTGAACCTAGGGTAGAAGATGCTGTTTTGAGACTGAATCTTCCTTTGTGTCCACTTACCTCTAGTGAAGCCCCTGATTCTAGACCCCTTTATAGCTGCTCACCCACCCAGGTGGCCTTTTTCCAGTTCCCTCCTAGATTCAGTGTTTTGAAACACCTCCTGGATGAACCCCTAATGGCCAGTGACAGGCCTGAGACTAGTCCCAGGTCTCCTGCTACATGAATGACTAGGGTTGATTACTATGTGTTTAAATAAAACATATGATATAAGTAAAAATAATCTATTACAGTAAAAGACACACAGCAGTGGAACCCCCTCAACATCCTCCCTCTCACTTTGACCACACTTATCACTGTTGCCACTTCCTGAAGCAGCTCTGGAAGTCCCCTTTCATAAGTGTCTTTATGTGGTATGATCAAAAATACAGGTAGTGCTTCCATTAAGGGCCATCCCACAGAAAAGTGGGCTCGTTAAAACATTACGATGTGTGCTTATCTACCTTATTCACTGGATCTGGTGCCACAAGACTTCTGGCTCTTCGTCAAAATTGAAATGACCTCGAGAGGTAAATGTTTTGAATTGACTCAGAACAACGAGGCAGCCATGGCAGTGTAACTAAAGACACCCATAAAGCAGGACTTTTAGAAGTGCTTCTCAAAATGGCAAGAAAAATAGGGTAAGTGTTTGAAGTAAGGGAGAGGGAAAGACTTGGGGAAAAATCTTTTGGGAAGGATTAATATTTTGGGAAAAATATTTTGGGAAAGATTAATAACAATATATTTTTACCATAATGATTTTTAAAATTTAAATATTCAAAGCACTTGCCTAGCAAGCACAGGGTCCTGAGTTCGATCCCCAGTACCGCAAAAAAAAAAAAAAAATTAAATATTCACCATATTTATCGTACTGCATACTAATTATGTAGTGATTCAAATAGTTATGATAAAATGTTATGCATGTGTAAGTTAATATTATTAGCCCTCAACAATTCCCTTACAAACATTAGAATTCCCCATTTTATAGGTTGAAAAATAGAGGCTCAGAGTGGATAAATGATTGGATCAATGTTGCATAGCCAGGAAGAGGCAGAGAGAAGCACTGACTCAAGGCCGAGTGATTTTGAGTAACAGTCTTTCACAGGAGGGCCTCTCTGTCCTCTTGACCCGGGTGCCAGGAGCATGAAGCCACCTTTCTCATCCTCAGTGTGGAAAAGCCTGCCTGCCCCCTCCCACCCTCACAGCCTCTTTCGGGGAGCCCTCCCTGACCCTGGGGAACAGCTCAAACACTCCCTGTTTGGGCCTATCCCAGCTTGTTTGGATTTAGCTCTAGTCCCGTATTTTGTGAGGTGAGTATTTGGTGATATGACTGTTGCTGCACTTCTCTGAAGTCCTCAGAGGTCCAGATGTCTTCAGATGCTAAAGGAGGGGTGGCAAGGAGCAGGACTGTGGAAGGAAGGACCTGAACGCCAGGCCCAGGAACGTGCACCTGATCTCGCTGGTTGTTGATGGAAGATATTGAGGGCCTCCTTGGGCAGAGACAGCGCCTGCCGGGGAGGTCTGTTTGGAGCCCTAGATGCGTGGAGAAAGTGTACTGGGTAACCCCGCGCCCCTCCCCCGCCCAGTTATGCAGAGTCCACAGAGACCCAGGGAGCGCAGGCAGCGTATCCAGACGCCCACTTGCTCAGCTCCAGCGCCCTGTATGGATGTCCACTGGTCCTCGCCTTGCCACTTTGCGCTCTCCCGGAAGATGGAAGGGCCTTTTCTAGGCGGCCTAATTGGCTGGAATGTTCAGCCAGCGCCTCACTACCCCCACGCCCCGTCTTTCGTGGGGAGAGACAGACAAAACCTTCTGATCAGAAGCTCAAGGGCTGACAGCACTTCCAGGACTAGAGATGGAAAGAGGCAATAAAAAACAAAAACAAGAAACACTGAATATAACACACAGAGCGTTGGGCAGCCCTCGCGTTTGTCCGGGCTTCCCATGCCACCATCTGCGGCGGTGCTCACCAGCGGCCAGCCGGGCTGGGGTCCTCTGTGCACCTAACCAGCCCAGCCCGAGGACGGTGACGGTCGCTCCTCAGACGCCTGCACCGCACTGCAGGACGAGCTGCACCAGCCGCGAGGGCGCTGGGCAGGTGGAGGCCAGGAAGACCCAGGCTAGGCTGGGGAGGGGACTCTTGTCACCGTCTCTGCGCCTCTGGTGATTGTACTAGAAGCCAATTTGGGGCATCTTTCTCTTAAAGGGGGAAGAATAATCTCCAGCTCTTTTGTGATTGTCTTGCAAACCAGGGCCTCTGCCACAAAACACCCCGTCTTCTGTGTAAATTCCGGGCATCCTGGCGTCCTGGAGCCCCAGGTAGCGCTCGGTGCCAGCTGTAGAAATGCGGAGGCTGTGTTTCCCGAGGGCCGATCCTGCACCCAGGACTTGAGGGCGCACACCAGCCAACCAGCTGGGCGGGGAGGGCTCGGGGTTCTATTCTCGCCATCACCTCCGCCCCGAGCCGTAGCTTTCCCAGGAAGTCCACCGTCACACTGGCGCCTACACGCCAGCGACCCCGCTCCGTGGGACCAGAAGCTTTTATGGACGCCCTGCGCTCCTTGCTCTGCAGTTGGAAGCTGAAAGAGCGCAGTGGGGAGCGTGGGGGAGCTAACGAAGTCCGCGTCCTCCGAGCCGGATTCCTCCTCTCTGCACCGCTGCAAAGCTCTGCAATCCGGGGACTCGGGGTGCACCCGATGCGCAGGAAGAGGGCTTCGCTGCGGAAGAAGTCGGGAAGACAGGGTGAACGGCGAGGGTGGCTGCTAGCCGGGTCTAAGCAAACCAGCAGCAGTGAGAAGCAGGGGCTCCTCTCTGGGCCCCAGCGCCTATGTGCGAGGCCAGAGCAACGATAATTCTGCTCGTAATATTTAAGTGAATCCTCCGTGAGAAAGCACGTTGAAAGTTCGGTTGCTTTCTGAGAAGCGTCGGGGTCGCACCGCTCAGAGAAATAAAGAGTCCACGCCAGCTAGGGACTCAAAATTGCAGCTAAGCTACAGAAAAAAATATTTTAATCAACCACTATTTCTTCGACAGAGGCATCTCATCTCTCATCTCGGTCTATACAGGAGACGGGCCTGAATTTTCCCTAGCAGCTTTTTCCACGCCTACGTTTCATCTGAAAACAACTGAAAAGGCTAAGAAATGATCACCAGTGGACAACGCGGCCCACTCCATGGGTTCCCCACTTCACAGAAGAGGAAACTGGGGTCTCACAGGGGCTCAGAGCTGCTGGGCCATTTATGAGCCACCGGAGCTTGTGGCCTTGTCAAAGCAACCCACGGCTGCTGTGGACAGATGTCAACGGTGGTCACAGGGCCGCTTGGACATGATCATCTTTGTGGCAGGGTCTTGCTCTGATGCCCTCTAGGTCCATATAGCCCAGCAACCTACGGAGATCCCTGGGTTTCTGCTGTACGGAGATTCTCGACCAGATTCAAAAATGTCCCAACTCGGACTTCTTGTTGCTGGGTAAGGAGTGTGGCCCAGGTTAAAGAACGAAGCATAAGTGAAGCTCCGAGATTTCAGGAAAATACGAAGATGCCACCGGGCCAGGGTTAAGAGTCAGAAGACCTATCTCCCTTTCAGTCAACTGCCTTCCCCCTCAGCAAGACTTTTTCCTTTCTTGTTATTCTTTTCTTTTCTATTGAACTAGGGTTGGGTCCTGGGGCCTCTGGTAATGCTAGGAAAGTGCTACCTGGCTACACCCTGCAGCCCTCTGCAAGACTTGAAGCAAGTCCTTTCTGTGACCCGGGGCCCAGTGTCCTTCCAGCTCTAACTTCCAAGATTTTCCTTAAGTAGGATGGCCAGCTACCTCTGTGTCTGCAGGCAGGGACATCTGGGCCAAGGGCAGTGCAGGAATTTTCCGGGGCTCCTTGGGATCTCCCTTGTCTTTATTTACCAACTCTCTTGCTTCAAACCAGAGTACTTTTTACAGAAGAGCTTCCAACGTCTTCTACAGAGCCCCAGTAACTCCCCTAACACAGGTGAATTTAGAAGCCCTTTGAAGGGGCAGACTTATGCTCAGGGTGCTAGGAATACTGGAGCGACATAGATAGCTATCGCTTAGCCAGCCATAGCTGTGAGGACCTAACTCTGCTGGGCTGGCAGAATAATTTTCCGGGTCTGGAACCATCATCCTTAGTTTTCAAATGATTCTCAATTATTTGACCCCCAACACACTAAAAGGGCAGGAGTAGACAATGACCACTGAAGAACTGAGAAGGAAGCAAAGGGAAAAGTGGAGAGCTGTCCTCACATTGCATGAATTTTTATGGTTTTTGATCCAAACGGGAAAATTGTGACTTTTGTATGCATCAAATTATTCAATCTAAATTTTACATTGTGGAGTGACAGGTTCATCAAAGCACAAAAATTTTGAAGTGCATTAGTTGATAAAACATTTATGGGATAGAATCTTAGAAGTCTTTTGTTCATTAAGATCTTAGACTTCTCATCTTGCAAATTCTATTTGACTCTCAAAATAAAATCTTGGTCTGGAGCAGAGGAAACAGTTGGGTAGTAGCAGTTTAAGAGAGGAATCAGAATTCTAGACGAGGCCACAGAGAGGAGACACGGAGGATCTGAAAATTCTGAGATGTGGAGGCTTTTAACCATAGTCACTGGAGCTCAAAAGCAGAGACTTACAAAGCCACAGAACCAATCATTACAACATATTAGAAGAATTACCGGAATAAGGTATTAGGCTACAAAATAGTGGATCCAGTACTCACATCTTGGAATCAAGGAAGAGCGTTGTGGATTTATAGGATCCAAATTTTCCTAAGCAGGAATTAAAAAAAAATTCTAAAACTAGAGAAATAACTTGAAGTCCTGGTATCACAGTTTCAGGTACAAAACCCTAGTCCTAGCATCTTAATATATAACCAATGGACTTTCAGATCTCGACCAGGAGTTTAAAAGCCATAGGAATATGACTATAGTCAAGGAACTTCATAGAATCGCTTCCTTTGATTTATGGAATCATGTTAGAATAATAGTCCAGAATTTAAAATCTGAAAATCTGAATCTCAGAATCGTGGAAATACAAAGCACAAAAGAATTTGTATTAAAAATTCCGGATGGTATAATCCAGTTAAAATAAGTTTTTTAAAAATTTCCCCTTTGGAAAAATGAAACGAGGCAGGATGGAACTTCACTTCTTCCTTATCTCAGAAGGCAAGTAAGAGGGTTTGGGCCGCAAATGTAAAGGCCACCTTCACTCGTTCCTTCGAACACCTCTGCCTAGGAAGATCCTCAAGCAAATGCTACAACCGCTCCTCCTCGGAGCAAGGATCTGTACATTTCACCTCTTTCTTCGGATGGCAGCAGGAGCTGAGCCTGCCTTCAACTCTCTGAAAAAAACGGGGCTACACCTTGAGAAGGCGGTGCCACCCATTTCGGGCCAGAACACTCTGCTGCGGATACCCTGAGCTCCCAAGGAACCCTCAACTCGGCCCTGCACCCACAGCACCCCCTAGAAAGCTCTACACGGGTGGCAACTTCCGGAGCCGTCTTCAAGGCTCGGAATCCTAAAGGTGGACTCCACCTCGGAGATCCCAGAGATCGGTCCGGAAGCCTAGCGAGGGGTAAGGAACAGGTCCAAGAATGACCGCAGAACGCAGAGCAAACCCAGGCCAGTGGAACTGTGCCGCGGGAAGTCCGGGATAGCACCGCGTCCGGCCTTTGGGGACAACAGGGAACATCATTGAAATCAGACACCCCCAAAGCAAAAAGGTCTCGTCTGCGCTCCCCACATCTCGGAGACGAGACGCGCTGACCCAAAGAAGCCAGCCCTGCACTCTCTGCTCCGGGAAGGGGCTGCTTGCTCACTATGGGATGAAGGCTTGGGAGAGGGTTGAGCGCTACCTGAAGCCCTCTCAGAGTGGGAGGACCGGAAGAGGTGACAGCAAGAAGGTCGGAGCCTAGCGTCCCTCATCTTTAAACCCTTTAAACCGAGCGTCACTCTCCATCATATTGACAGGGGTCCGATGAAAGTATGGAAGGGCTTTCCGCAGACATTGTCAGCGGAAAGACTCGAGATCCAACCCCTTAGAACTGTCGAGGAACCTAGCATCCCAAAAGGGAAAGTGACTGTCTCTCACACACATCTGGGAAGCGCAGTCCTAACAGCGAAGGCGGGTTGGAGGCTTCTCTAAGTGACGACGTCACCATGCGCTGGGATCAGGGCAAATCATCTTCGCTTTCCACCTTGGGAATCCCGGATGAAAGTTGGGACTGGAGTGAGGAATGGGCAGAGAAGCCGTGACTCGGATTTGGAAATAATTCTGAAAGGCCTCGGGAGGCACCGCTCGAAGCGTATCCCTTCCTGTCCTCTGCCCAGCAATAACCAAGCGTCCCTGACGCGGGCCAGTTCCTCTCGGGATAGGAGAGGCGCCCCTTTTCACCTGTGAGTCCCAGCCCTCGGCAGAAGGTGGAAAAATCCAAAATTCCACCGAGATCTCCCAAGCGGGTCCCTGGACTCCCTTGGGCCGAGTCTCCCGGGGGCTGCTCCCCAGCACCTGCAATCGCCCACCTTGCTCGGACGCCGGCCGGACTCCCGTTGCGCCGCCACCGCAGCTCCTAAGCGGGGAGGTGGGCCGGCGGCTGGGGCGGGGGAGGGGAGTCGGGGGGCGGGCGGCGAACCGGCGCCGCCCCACGCTTCCCGGCGCCTTTAAGGAGGAGAAGCCGGTGGAGGGAGGAGCTGGTCCAGGTGCGAGTGTGCGCGGGAGCACCTCGCCCGCAGTTTGCGAAGCTGGAACCCCGCGCCGCGGAGGGGCGCAGTTGCTGGCCTTCTCGCCCGGTTCGCGTCGCGACCTTGCCGCCTGGCCTCGCCTCTGCCCTCAGCTAGGCCCGCCGCTTGGGCCGCAGGGGCGCGGCATGGGCAGCCCCCGCCAGAGTGCCGGGTCCCAGCGCTAACCGGAGCCTACTCTTCGCGCCCGTCCTCGACGGCTGTCCTGGGTCTCGAGCAGACCAGACCCGCCGTGGCCGCCCCGACAGGCACCACTTCTGGACCCCTTGGGCGCGGTCGCCAGCACGACTGCAACCCTTCTGCCCGCGACCCGAGCCCAGTCCCGATCCGGCGCCGCCGTCGCCCGCCTGGAGCTCCGGAACTCGGCCGTCGGTGGGCGGACACGGCGAACCCCAACCCCACCGCGCCAGCCTGCAGGACGCGGTGCCGAGCTCCGCGCGCCCCGGCCCAGGCAGCACTGCGCTCGGGGGCACACTGCGAGGACTCCCAGAGCTCCGCAGCGAGAGGCCGGGCGTCTGTCCGGGACTCACGTCGCGGGCCTGCAGCCCCCAGACCGGCCACAGCCCAGCGCCTGGCGGCGGGCGGCGTAGACGCCGGGGCGCGCGGGCCGGCTGAGTCATGACTGCCGAGAGCGGGCCGCCGCCGCCGCCCCCGCAGCCCGAGGCGCTGGCGGCCGTGAAGGAGGAGCGCGGCGAGGCCGCGGCGGCGGGGCCGGTGGTCCCGGCGGAGACCGGGGGCCGCGGCGCGGGGGGGCGGCGGCGCAAGCGCCCCCTGCAGCGCGGGAAGCCGCCCTACAGCTACATCGCGCTCATCGCCATGGCCATCGCGCACGCGCCCGAGCGCCGCCTCACGCTGGGCGGCATCTACAAGTTCATCACCGAGCGCTTCCCCTTCTACCGCGACAACCCCAAGAAGTGGCAGAACAGCATCCGCCACAACCTCACGCTCAACGACTGCTTCCTCAAGATCCCGCGCGAGGCCGGCCGTCCGGGCAAGGGCAACTACTGGGCGCTGGACCCCAACGCCGAGGACATGTTCGAGAGCGGCAGCTTCCTGCGCCGCCGCAAGCGCTTCAAGCGCTCGGACCTGTCCACGTACCCGGCCTACATGCACGACGCGGCGGCCGCTGCTGCTGCCGCCGCCGCCGCGGCCGCTGCCATCTTCCCCGGGGCGGTGTCCGCGGCGCGCGCGCCCTACCCCGGCGCCGTCTATGCGGGCTACGCGCCGCCCTCGCTCGCCGCGCCGCCGCCCGTCTATTACCCCGCCGCGTCGCCGGGCCCGTGCCGCGTCTTCGGCCTGGTTCCCGAGCGGCCGCTCAGCCCCGAGCTGGGACCCGCGCCGCCAGGGCCCAGCGGCTCCTGCGCCTTTGCCTCGGCCGGCGCCGCCACGACTACCACGGGCTACCAGCCCGCCGGCTGCTCCGGGGCGCGGCCCGCGAACCCCTCCGCCTACGCGGCCGCCTATGCGGGCCCCGACGGCGCGTACCCCCAGGGCGCGGGCGGCGCGCTTTTCGCCGCGGCTGGCCGCCTTTCGGGACCTGCTTCGCCCCCCGCGGGTGGCAGCGGTGGCGGCGTCGAGGCCGTCGTGGACTTCTACGGGCGTTCGTCGCCCGGCCAGTTCGGCGCTCTGGGGGCCTGCTACAATCCTGGCGGGCAGCTCGGGGGCAGCAGCGGAGGCCCCTATGCCCGCCACGCCACCGCCTACCCTGGGGGGATGGATCGGTTTGTGTCCGCTATGTGAGCCCAGAGTAGGGACGGAAACGCATAGATAGCCGGCTGTCACGCGGACTAAATTTACCCACGCCTTGAGGACAGAGCTAGCCTAGGACGCAGTTGGGCCTCATCTGGAAGGGGACTGAGAGTCTCCCGGCGCTGCGGCTGTATACATCCGGTTTGCTTTATAAATGTGAGATGGGGAGAGGCTGCCACCCGGTTCGACTGACACAAGGGGCCCAAGGGCCGCAAAGCCCCAAAAGACATGCCTTACTGGCATTCTACCTGGAAAGGTCCTTGGTGACACTGGGGGGGGGCGGGTGACGTCTACACCAGAATTGTGGATCTAAATTATGGGGAATCGTAGTTTCACCCTTCCTTTGGCTGTGTAAAATCAGGGCCCTTTTTCACTGGTTCGGGCCCCTTGTGCCTTTGACTATGTTATTACAATAAAGGGCTGCGATGGCACCTTTCTTCTTAAAGTACAGAGGAATTGAAGGAAGGAAGGAAGCAAGGAAGAGAAAGAAACAGTAGCTCCTCTTATTTTATATGAGAAATCTGCCCCCCCCCCCCGTTGACCTGGGCTACCGCAGAGAATTGCAGGCCTAGGTCACAGTCCGAACCGTGCCTCAGCGCCCTGTCCTATCACCCAAACCTTTAGCCTAATGTTATGCAAGAGGCCTTCACAATTCTACTAACCCCCTTATTATACCTAGGAGCCCCAACATCTTGGAAGCCACCCTGTGTATTTGGCAGCATTTATGGGCCACCCAGGGCTTCTCAGTAGCCACCCAAAGCCTAACCACCATTTGGGGAATTGGAACAGATCATGGCAAGCATTTAACCTAAAATCCTAGGATTAGCTCCAAGCACCAATTATAGTACAATTTGAGCAGGATGTGCTGGTCATTCCTCAGCTATTACTGCCCATTCACAAATCTGGTTTTCTGGTGAGGCAGAGAGAAACTACATTCATCCTTTGTCCAAGACTTCTTTTCATCAAGTAGTCCTGGACCCAACAGATGAACTCAAATTCAAGAAGAGAGAATTCTAGGGAGCCTTGTGTGGGCAAGTTCTGTCAGTAGTTGGGTTAGATCTTCCATCATGGCAGCCTCTGCTACACCTTAACACCCTCCCCACTCAGAAGAGGAAAGGGGAATTAAATTTAGTGGCCAGCAAAGTATTTTAGAGAGAAACTGGACTTTTAATTTCATTTTATGTCTTGTTTGTTTAAGCAGCCAGCCTACCAAAATCAGAAAATCCAACAACTCTCTGGCCTGCCTGCAGAAATCTGTTTCAATTCTAAGGTGAAATTTTCCAATGTTGAATATTGCAGAGACTCTATTCACAGATTTCAGATAAACCTGAGTATTCAGGTGACATGAATAAAAATCACTGCTGTCACTGCAGGGATGAGAACTGTAGCCCAGGGGCACAGTACTTGTCTATCATGCTCAAGGCCCTGAGGTCAATCTCCAGTATAAAAATTGTTTTAAAAAATTAGACAAGTGAATTCCAGTAAGAGAAACTGAGCCTCTTTCTGCAGTTTTTTTTTTTGGGGGGGGACAGTAGGTCTGTGAAAAAATGTATGAAAATCATTGGTGATTTTTATGTTTTATTTTGGGGACAGCTCTATCTTTTTCACAAAGACATAAACTTGGTTCAGCCCAGATGGGAATTTGTCTGAATTCATGCTACCCAACAGAAACACAGTACAAGCCACGTATGTAATGTAAAATTTTCTAGTAGCCACATTAATAAACAGGTGAAATTAATTTAATAGTATATTGTATTTAACCCGATATACATTTTTAGCATCTAATCGACATAAAAATTGTTATGATGTGTCCTCTTTCTCATACTGTGTCTTCAAACTCTGGAGTGTATTTCCAATTGTAGTTTATCTAATTTTGGACTAGCCACATTCCAAGTGGTCAGTAGCAACTCTCACTGGTGACTGCCACTGAGGACAGTCCAGGTCCAAGTGGTGGTCCTTTCCTGGCTTTAGCGGTGGTAAATGGCCACGTCCAGGCAGATGGCAGCCAGGGCATTGACCCTGCAGCAGGTGAGTCTAAATTCCAGACGGAGCCCTGAAACCTTGGAAAAGTGGGTGTTGGACCTCCCTCCTCTCCCTGCGGACTCTTCCTGTGCAACTGGCTCTTTTCAGTGCAGAGGGCAAGGTGCCTTGCCTAGGTGGCAGCAAGGAAAACAGAGGTCTTCGCACAGGAGTTTTTGTTTGACTCGGGAGACCCCGAGATTGTGGCTGGAGAGCAGATTTTGCACCTAGTAAGTGCAAAGGGAATTAAGCCCTTTTCTGTTCCCTAAACACCTAGTCGAGTGCTTTGACAAGGCCCCCAGTTAATCTTAAGCCAGTCCCTGCTAGAGTCCTCCTTTACGAAATAGAATTTGGGGCTGCCACCTCAGAGGGTCTTCTTGCCGTTAACCCAGATAAAAGAAGTAAAAAATGCTTTGCAGCCAGGCATAGGTGAGCGGGAAGTCTTTAAAAACCCAGTCGCAGCCTTGTCACAAAACCTCCAGGGGCGTTAAGACAAAGCCCCGGGCCCAAGAAAGATGGGATGTGAAAAGGCGGAGGTGTATGTCCCACACTCTCTCTCTTGGCGTGGGCGACAGATATAGCCAAAAGCGAGGGTGGGCGCCGGGAGACAGAGGATGTGGTGCGGAGGGAACTGGAAGCGTGCGGCGGCCGCCCGCGGGACCCGGAGGCCTGCGAAGGCGCGGAGAGCGACAGCTCTTCTCCCACCGGCTCGCGCGCCACCGGGGAGTCGCCCACGGACCCTCCAGCCCGCGCGATCCTGAGAATGTCCTCCCGCCACGCCTCGGGACAGTCTGACTCTGGCTCGCTGGACCGCGGAACTCCCCTCACCCGGGGTCCCGGAGACTGGAGGTGCGTTTCTATTTCTCTTTTCTTCCCCGGGCCCCCTGCGAACCCGGAAAGGTAGCTTGCTCTTCTGCAGCACTCCCGCGTCGTGTGCAGGCGCCGCGGGCTGTGGGTAATTAGATGCGTTCTTCCCTAATTGCCCAAGGCTCGTTAGAATTCGCCCCAGAGCTGTAACATTTATTTTCTTTCAAATTAACGTTGCTTTGCAATTAAGCTTAGGAAGCCAGCAACAAAAGCCTACTTGGCCCAAGGTCGTTTAGTACGAAAACGGATTAGGGAACCTTCTTCCCGATTTGAGCGCTTTGGCAAAAGCTCGGGCAGCAGAAGCCGAGGCGGGGATGTCGTTGGCAGCAGCGGTGACCTTCATCGGGGCGGTGATTTATGTTCCCCAAAGAGAAAACAGAGCCTCGAGCTATCTCGGGGACAGTTTGAGCTGAACTCCACACCGAGGACATGAAGCTGCTGAAGGCTGTTACAGTTTACCAAACGTATCAGTACTAAGAGCTCTGTGAAATGTTTCCTTTATTAAAATTATTTTTCTTCTTATAAAATCAGCACGTGTTCACTGTTTTTAAAAATACAAAACAGGAGTCTGAGGAGGGAGGATCACCAGTCATAGGCCAGCACAGGTAACAGCCAAAGCCTGTCACAAAGGGGAGGAGGGACCCTTAGTTTCCCCAGAGAGCGCAGTTCTGAATTCTGTTCTAATTTTTGTGTTTTCGCCGGTATAGGAGGCCTGAGTCTTGACTTCGTCCCTGCATTTTTGTGAGATTTTGAATCAGGTTTCTCTGGCCACGGTAGGCCTTAGTTCCACTCTCTGTAACACTGGGAGCGAGGCTCTTTCCTCCTTCTGTCCTCTAGCTACTCTTCCTTTGACCCTCCGCATTCAGGCAGCATTTCTGCCAGTGCAGGAGAAGATAGGACTGGGGAGGGAGCCTTCCCTCTTACGGTGGAGACCGAGGCCCAGTGGCATGGGCGTCCATTGCTTAAGAGCTCCCTGGAAATGCAGAGTCCCACCCTACACCCACTGGACCAGAACCTAAATTTCAACAAGCCTTTTATATGATTCATATGACCTGTGCAAAAAGGCAGAACTTTGGGGAAAATGTTTTATGTTATAGAAGGCCCAGAAACACCTTCTAGCAGCCTCCCATTTCCGGCCCAAACTCCTGACCAGCACCACAGCGCAACCTTGTGGCTCTGGCTTTAGAGGAGACAGGGCTGGGTTGCCAGGGCCACTGCTGGGGTGGAGCCCGTGGTGTCCTCCCAGGGGTGTACCAAGCCTGCAGTCACTGCCTTAGACTATACCTCACCTCTTGTGTGTAACTCACCTTCAGGTGACTGTGACCATCACGTTCAATGAAAATACATTTGCAAGTGTCTTGAAGCGAGAAGGCCAGTTAGAGCCAGGTCAGCTCCCGGGTCCCAGCGAAGGTACTCTGGAGAGCTTGGGTTCTGGTCACCCTAGGCAGTAGTCAGGTATGGGATAAACTTGACCCCTCATCACTCAGCTACAGCCTCAAGTGTAGGATAGTTAGGGGTTTAGGCAAAAATTAAACTCTTCTTAGGACACACTGGCCAGCAGGAGAGGGACTTTATCTCTGAATCAGTGTGGATCAGGGATATAGCTCAGCAGTGCAGTGCCTGCCTGCCAAGTGTGCAGTCGTGAGTTTAATTCCTGATACAAAAAAAAAAAAAGAAAAAAAAACCTAAAAAAATCTGAATCAGTGTGAACCAAGGAATCCTCTGTAGACAGCCAAGGATCCTATATCCCTAAGGAATCTAACCCCTGCCTCAAACACACTCACCTTTGTGGAGAACTTGCATTTCTGTGCTTATCCTATTCCTGGGAAGTGCTGACTCCCAGGTGGGGTTGACATGACCTGGTAACTGGAAAGCAATATCCTTGCTAAAAAAAATAAAGGGGATATAACATGAAGGAAGACAGCACAGTTCCCAGGTTCATTTAACAAGAGCTGGGAGAACCAGGGCTTGCATCTCAGTGCTCAGTAAGTAGCAGTGCCTTGAGGGTATGTTTTACAGAGCCCAGGAAGGGGTATGTGACTTGACCTGGCCCTCACAGCTACTAAGCCCAAGCCAACCAGAACCTCTGCCTCCCAAGGGAAGTTCCAGTGGAAGGCATTGTAGAACTTACCATTAGGTGTGAGAGTGACATGGGGTGCAGTACATCTTTAGAGACTTCCCTGTTTGGGCCCCTATTTTATAGATGGGTAAACTGAGGCCACTAGCTGCTTACATAAACAGCTCAGAAAACTACATAGAGAGAAAGCACTATTTGTGGTATGAGCAGAGAATGAAATATTTTTTGCTCTTTAAAAAAATTTTTTGTACTGGGATTTGAATTCAGGACCTTACACTTGCCAGGCAGGTGCTTGTGCCATTGAGCTATATCCCCAACCCTGAGAATGAACTTTTTAAAAATGGGGCAAACTGGTAGATATCAGTGAGGGGAGATGGATGAGTGCCTGGGGTCCCCCTATCCTGGCCCTCTCCAGCATCCCCTTTCCCAGCTGAGGCCAAAGGCAGCCTTTATTTGCAGTGAAACAGACCTTGGTGCCTGCCTCCAGAAGAATACCGTCCACTCCCTGTGGAGCTCCCTGGGCCCCTTCCACCTGTACCCCTGCTACTGGGGAGTTCAGGCTCAGATTTCCAGCTCAGCCCCGAAGTTCAGGTGAACTGGACACAGAAACACAAAAGGCTAGGCCTGGGTATCCAGGATGAGGACAGGAGGAACTGGGAAGCTGGAGCAGCACGGCTCGGAGCCCTGGGTGAAGATCACCAGTTTATCTTGCTTATCTCACTCTCTGGGATCCTGGAGCAGTTTCTCATGGGTGTGGGTGGAACAGAGCCCAGTTATGGTTTTTGCAATCATGGGAGCACTCAGCATTCAAGAGATAAACTGTGAGAACCACAGCCTCTTACAGCTGAATTCCCACCTTGGCACCTGGGACCCTCCCAGTCCCCACATCCATCTCCCATAGTTGCCCGTATTACTACACCTCCAGGTTCCAGCCAGCCCACCACTCACCATTTCCCAGGCACCCCACATGTTCCTGTCACCATGAATTCACACTGACCATTCTCTCTCCACTTCATCCCTCCAGGGCCACCAGTCCACAGGGGGCAGTAGGAGGCCCACTTATCCCTCTCCTGAGTCAGAGTGTCCGCCTCCAGATGGAGTTCACTGCTCTCTCCACTGCTCCTGCCATCTGTCCTGCACAGCAACCAATGTGACCAACTCCAATATAAGCCAGGCCAGTTCCTCTCAGGGAGGGAGCCCAGTCATAAGGACCAAGGAATGTGAGAAGAACATAGAACATCTAAGAACAGTCCTGAGAAGGGTTTCTCCCACCAGGAGAAAATTATATTTAATATGAGTGCTTCCACAAAATTTTACTTCACATAACACTTTCTCTTCAAAACCTTGTATCATTATTCCACTTTGGTTGAATTTAGTCTGCCCTGAGTTTTTCTGCCTGAGTACTCATAAAATGCAATATCCTCTGGTGAAGAGCATACACAGGGCTTTTGATGGCACAACTCTGGCTGACCAAGTGAACAGTGCTGCAAGGGGCCAGCCACTCTGTATGGAAATAAAAGAGTTCATCCTAAACTAGGCGTGGTGGTGCACGCTTGTGATCCCAGCACTAGGGAGGCTGAGGCAGGAGGATTGTTGCAAGTTGCAGACCAGTCTGGTCTACAAAGTGAGCTCAAGGCCAACCTAAACTGCATAGTGAGACCCTGTGTCAAAAAGACAAAAAAAAGCTCATCCTCCTTTCGGCATGTTCAAGAAAAGAGAGTGCCACACTCTGCTGGTTGTCTACCCAGCTATCTTCCTGCCTTCCTTGCTAACAAGACCCTCATTTTGTCCAAGTTTTAGGGTGTTTTAGGAAAAGCCCTGTAAGGTATCCTTATGTTAAATCTTGTCTTGTTTAAGGTAGATGCGGTGATAATTCCATCATTCTTGCCACTGATGGTTTAGAAATGACATGGAATACTTTCCCAGCCAATGAGATGTCCAGGGAAATCTGCTGGGGCCTTCTGGGAATCATCTGCTCTTATTTTTTTTTTTTAATTTTTTTTTTTATTTTAGAAACATAAAAGTACAAAAACATATTGACAAACAGACACCCATTATCATAAAAAATAGTACAATCACAACTAATCTATAGACAAGGGGATATGGTCTCAACAGTAGTTGTTGCTTTAT
>PVLD010029824.1:0-17585 GCA_004027595.1 Dinomys branickii
TGCTGAGGTTTGCTCTTCTGTCTTCCCTTTTTTGGGTATCAGATTCAAAATATTGAGCATTAGATTCTCCAGGCAGTTCAGCAGGCAAAGGTCTGCTGCAAAGGCTGCTCCAATGATTCGTTCTCTTTGGGAGAATGTCCCTTAAGCTTTCTGCTGAGAGTTCCGCTTAAAAGGCTGTTCAGATGTTGGTTAGATACTCCCTAGCGAGAGACCTGGGTGAGGTGTGTAAGACCGCTCCCCCGCCCTCCCAGGGTTCCCTGCAGGTATAGGGATGGATCTCCTCCCCCACTCGGTGATCTGGTCGCGAGCGCAGATATCTCACCAGTTTTTGGAGTCCCTGCAGGCAGGAAGGTTCCAAGGTGCCAGTTTTTTGTGCTATGCTCGCGATCCACTGCTTTCAGCCACTTGTTTCCTCGCGCTCTCTGGGTCTGGGGGAGGGAGCGGGATGCTCCGCTCCTATGCTGCTCACGCCGCTCTGGCCACGGACTGCCGGCTGCGGAGGGTCTAGGCTGCACAACCTGCCCGATGCACGCGAAATGTGGGACTGCAGGGCGTTGCCGCTGCAAATAATCCGATCTCTGTCAGGAGTCGCTGGAAAGCTGCCCCGGCTTGGGAGGCGGGAGGGACCGAGCTAGCTGTGGCCCCCAGGGCGGTCGGACCCAGCCAAGTCCCCTCCCCGCGCGGAGCGTCTCCGGCTCCCAGGGTCTGGGGCTTTCCTGTGTCTCGCCACGGCAGTTTGGGCCGCCCTACCGCATCTCCCCCGGCAGCTCAGAGAAACACGTTCAGTTTGATCTTCCCAGCCGAGGTCCCGGCATTCACGCTCGCCAAGTCTGTCTCGAGCTGGTGGTGTTTATCGAGGAGGATCGCTCCTTTGCTGCTCACCTGGTCGCC
Organism: Dinomys branickii; assembly: GCA_004027595.1. NCBI lineage: Eukaryota > Metazoa > Chordata > Mammalia > Rodentia > Dinomyidae > Dinomys > Dinomys branickii. Next base: position 892 of record PVLD010029824.1, read on the forward strand.
ATCTTCCCACTGACAGTTTTTGGAGGTTTCAGTCTATACTTGTCTGGTTCTGAGGCAGAGTGGCACATGGCAAAGGGCGAATGTTCATGGCAGTAGAGCACAGCAAAAACAAACAGCAAAAGGGAAGAATGCTATAAGTTAAATCTTAACAGACATGAAAAACCAACTAAGCAATAACTGTTGTAATAGGGGACCTAAACACCCCTTTGACGCAAAGAGACAGGTTAACTAGACAAAAAATCAGCAAAGAATTAATAAATGTGAACCAAATTTGCAAATAAATGGACTTAGTAGATGTATACAGTATTCTACCCCACAACATCAGAATACATATTTTTCTCAGCTGCACATAGGACTTGCTCGAGCATAAAGCATACCGACCTAAATGCAAAAGAACTGAAATTATCTCATGCATATTATCTGACCACAGTGCAATAAAATTGGGAATTAATGACAAAAGCAACTCCATAAACACTTGGAAATTGGACAACAAACTCCTGAACAACCAATGGATCACAGAAGAAATTAAAGAATACCTACAAACAAAAATGCAGACAGAACCTACCAGAATCTGTGGGATGTAATAAAAGCAGTTCTCAGAGGGAAATTTATAGCACTGAACATAAGGAAGACAGAGACAGAATACAAATAAATAATCTAATGCTGCACCTCAGACATTTAGAAAAAGAAGAACAAGTCAAGCCCAAAGCCCAAAGAAGAGAGGAGATTATAAAGACCAGGGCAGAAAAATGGCAATTGAGTCAAAGAAAATACTACAAAAAATAAATGAATCAAAGAGTCGGTTCTTTCAAAGAATAAATAAAATTGATAAAACCCTAGCCAACCTTATCAAAAAAAGAAAGGAGAAAACCCAAATTGATGCAATAAGTAATGAAAAGGATGAAATCACTAGAGATCCTACAGAAATTCAAAGGATAATTAATACCTAGTTTGAAAGTCTTTACTCCCATAGGATAGAAAATTCAGAAGAAATGGACAGATTTCTAGATATGTACAAATTACCAAAGTTGAATCAAGAAGATATAAAAATCCTGAGCAACTCATTACCTATTAATGAGATTGAAAATGTAATTAAAAACTTACCAACAAAGAAAAGCCCAGGCCCTGATGGATTCACAGAAGAATTCTATAAAATATTCAGAGAAGATTTAATTGCAACTCTCCTCAAACTTTTCAATGAAATTGAAAAGGAAGCAATTCTCCCTAAGTCATTTCTGGAGGCAAGTATTATACTGATAAAAAAACCTGAGAAAAGCCCAACCAAGAAAGAGAACTATAGACCAATCTCCCTACTGGCAAATAGAATGCAGCAAATCATAAAGAAAGTTATACACCACGACCAGGTTAGATTCATTCCAAGAATGCAGGGATAGTTCAATATTTGCAAATCATTTAATGCAATTACACCATATCAGTAGAGCCAAAGACAAAAACCACATGATCATTTAAATAGATGCTGAAAAGCTTTCAAAAAGTCCAACATGCATTCATGTTAAAAATCCCAGAGAATATAGGAATAGATGTCCTTTACCCCAACCTGATCAAAGCCATCTATGACAAACCAACAGCCAATATCATACTACGTGGACAAAAACTAAAAGCTTTCACTTAAAGGGAAGAATAAGACAAGGATGCCCACTGTCACCACTCTTGTTCAACACAGTTCTGGAAGCATTATCCAGAGCAATTAGATAAGAGAGAGAAAGAAAAGGAGTAAGAATAGGAAAAGAAGTAAAACTATCACTATTTGCAGATGACATGATACTTTACATGGAAGACCCCAAACACTCCACAGGAAGACTCCTTCAATTAATTGACAAATTCAGCAATGTAGCTGGATACAAAGTCAACACCCAAAAATCAACAGCATTCCTATACACAAACAACAAACAGACTGAGAGAGAAATTAAGGAAACCATACCTTTCATAATAGCATCCAAGAAATTGAAATATTTAGGAATCAATCTAACAAAAGAAATGAAAGATCTATTCAATGAAAACTACAGTACTCGGAAGAAAAGAGATCAAAGAGGATTTCAATAAATGGAAAATAGTCCTTGCTCATGGATAGGAAGAACCAACATTATGAAAATGGCCACACTACAACAATTGTTGTATAGATTCAATGCAATTCCCATTGAACTATCACTAACATACCTCACAGATCTAGAGAGAATATTCCTTAAATTCATCTGGAACCAGAAGAAACCCAGAATAGCAAAAGCAATCCTGGGCAACAAAGACAAGTCAGGAGGAATCGCAATCCCTGACCTGAAATTATACTACAAAGCTACTGCAATAAAATCAAAATGGTACTGGCTAAAAAAGTAGACCTGAGGATCAGTGGAACAGACTGGAAGATGCAGCCACAACCACAAACACATTCAGCCACCCAATCTTTGACAAAAGGGCTAAACAAGCTCAATCAAAGAAAGACAACCTCTTTAAAAATTGGCTTGCTGCTTGCTGAAGACTGAAAATAGACCTAAGTCTATCATCATGCACCAAACTCAAGTCAAAATGGATCACAGATCTCAATATTAAAACAGAAACACTAAATCTATTGGAAGAGAAAGTAGGTAAAAATCGTGAAGACATAGGAGTAGGCAGAGAGTTCATAAACAAAAATCAAACTGCAAGGGAAACACTTCAAAGAATCAATAATTTGGACCTCATCCTACTGAAAAGTTTTGCACATCTAAAATAATCACCAGCAAAGTAAAAAGAAAACCCACAAATTGGGAAAAAATCCTTGCTGTTGGTCTCTTGGACAAAGGTCTTCTATCTAGAACATACAAAGAATTAAAAAACATGAACCTGTCCGAATTCAAAGACCCAATCCAGAAATGGGCATCTGAGATGAATACACACTTCTCAGAGAAAGAAATACGAAGGGCAAATAAATATATGAGAAAATGTTCAGCATCATGAATCATTCAAGAAATGCAAATTTAAACAACACCGAGATTTCATCTCACCCCAGTAAGATTGGCCAGTATCAAGAAATCATCCAATAACAAATGCTGATGAGGCTGTGGAGAAATAGGAACTCTTCTCCACTGCTGGTGGGAATGTAGACTGGTGAAACTACTGTGGGAATAAGTTTGGAGATTCCTCAGCAAACTAGGCCTAGAGGTCCCACTCAACCCAGCTATTCCCCTTCTGTGTATTTTCCCAGAATAACTGAAGACATCATAGTACAGCAATATATGTGCACCCATGTTTGTAGTAGCACAATTTGTAATAGCTAAATATTGGAAACCACCCAAATGTCCATTCACTGACGACTGGATAAAAAATTGCGGCATTTTTATATAATGCAATATTACTCAGCTATAAAGAAAGACAATTTTGAGGCTTTTACAGGTACATGGTTACAGCTAGAGTCCATACTCATAAGTGAATTAAATCAGAGTTGCATGCATAAGTAGCGTATTGTATCGTTGGTGTAGGAACCTGAAAGTGTGAATATAAATTAGAAGGTATGATAAACAGTGTGAAATGAAAGGAAATTTTTCGAAAGTAGGGAGCAGCTGGGATGGGGGAGGGAGAAAAGGAAGAAGGGGAGAATTATGTATGTATGTATGTATGTATGTACAGGATGACTAACATAGTTGTACTACAGACTTATGTTGCTTTATTGTGCTGAACAGTTAATGATTAGTTGCCTGATCAGTCTTGCATGTCTATATTTGTTTTCGTGAGTATACACTTCAAAGTTATCAATACATAATACAACAAACATTGTTAATTCCTTTTACCTTATCTGTAATTCAGTTTCGATTGTACTATTCTGGTGCTACTTTGTAAGTGTCTGTCTGTTTTTTAATATGTTTTCATTCTTTTACTTTTGAAAATTAAATCCCTAGGTTGATAAATATTTTTTAATGTTTTTTATTTTAAATAGAATAAAAAACAGTAATAAAAACAATATAGACAAAACCCAAACAAAGAAAAACTATAAAAATGATACAGGGTTTCACAACAAACTTATAGGAAATAATAGTGGTTATTACATTATATATTGTTATCTTCAATGAATTTGCTCAGATTACCATATGTAAGAATGCAAGATTGATAAAACCATTAAAGACAAAACATAGAACATTAGCAATGACAGAGTTCCGCTAGACAAGATGGTAGGAATTCATCAACAGCTGTTACATTGCATATTGTTGTCTTCAAATTAGTTGTTCAGATTAACAGATATAGGCATGCAAAACTGGTCAGAAATATTAAGCATTAAGTGTTCCTTTCAATGGACCATTAGATATTAGCAGTAGAATTATCCCAGGTATCTTTCTAAATACATGTACATATTTTCCCTTCTTAGGTTGATAAATATGTTCCCTATTTTCAAAACAGACATGTACTTAATTTTAATGAGTCTCAATGAAAACATTATATATCCTAGTTATTACAATTTTCTATATTAAGTACCCTATCATTTATATAAAAACTTCTAAAATATTACATGACTCCAAGCCATTTATTTGAACATATACTCTTCATGTTTCCTTTTATCACCTAGTATATCTCAAAGATTGTTCATATTGATAGCTGTACAGAGAAAAATGACAAACCCACAGTGTGATATACTACATAATAGATATTTATATCAGTTATTAATAATTTATACTTATTTTATGTTCTTGAAGAATCTAAAGTGCCAACTGCTTGAGTTTTCTCTCTTAAATTATGCAGCAAATAAAATATAACATGATTGTTAAAACTCCTAAATTTAAAAACTGTGGTACCTTAGGAAACACTCACTGAAGCATTAAAATGCTCAAGGTCATTATACATATGACTTATACTCAAATTGATTAGACAAAGTACTTATAAGTATGTATAGTACATGTAACATGTAACAGAATACCACTTTGAAAGTGAATGTAGTAAATTAAAGTTGAGTTCATGCAACATTTCTCTAAGTATGAAATTATTGCAGAGTAGGAAAGTTTTAATTTAAAATTTTTGTGGCCCAAGCCACATTTTAAATAAATGACAATATGTTGAGATGTGACATGTACAAGTTGCTTTTTATTTACATCAAAGATAAATGTAGTAACTTAGTTTAAAAGAAGTGTACTAAAAATGCCCACAAAAATATAGAAGATGAACTCACTCTCATTATGCCACATCATGCTTTATTGTTGTACCACCAAACACTATTCATTGTGAGAAAGAGGCTCCCAAACAAGCAGAACACGGTTCTTCTGTGAGACTGCATCAAATAGGAAGTTAACAGGAAGTTCAAACTTAGGGAATTTCACAGATATATCTATTTGTTTCACCAATCTGTGCTTCTGTCTCGCTGAATGAAGTCCAGTAATTTTGTTTCAGGCAGAAACATCTTGGTGTTTACACTGTGCAAATAGCACGTTACCCACCAGGACCATTTTTGTTCCAAAAGAAGAAAAAACTAAACTTAGCTTAAGCAACACAAGAAAATGTATGATGCCAGCAACTGGTCATTATTGTGAGGACTCAGCCCCTCAAACGTGTTGTCAATATCTTGATTCTCTCTCCTCATGCGGATGCCAGAATGACTGTCAGCAGCCCCAATTTTCTGTCCTCTCCTCTTATCAACTCATTCATTTAGCAAAATCTTGGATGACACTGGCTTTAATCCCGTGGTAATCCTTCAACCAGTCATTACTGGAGAAGGGTGGGCACAAGAATGGGCCTAGACAGGGTCACATCCCAACACCAGGGCCCTACAGTTCGGTAAGCTATGCTTAGATGCCTTATCGGGACTACAAGGAGTGAAGTAGTTTTTCCTTAAGAAAGATCTCCTGCTAGCCTGCAGAAATAAAAAGAAAAAAAATACACCTCCTGTATGTTTTCCTTATTTTTTATAGTAGTACATGTTTGCAAATCATGCAGTTCACAGTCATCTTGGGGAGTGATTACATGTACACACCAGAGTTTGATTCTTTTTTTAAAATCTTGTTTCCCTTCCTTCTCCCCGTCTACCTCGTCCTTCCTTCTCCTCCAATTCCCCTATCCATTTTTTCATTCTTGTTGTTATTATAATTGTAGCTCATGCTGTGGCATATGATGTTTACATTAATTGAGGTCATTAGATTCCTGTAAATGGCATGTCTTATTTCTTCTTATTCCCCCTTCCTGTCCTGCTTAACCCTCACCCTCGATCTCTTGGAACGCTCCTCTAGTACAAGAGATCCTGGCACTGGACATGCCCCTGATCCCTTTTGGTTGGCAGTTACTACTGGGAAGATGTCATTTTAAAGCCTGGAGCCTAATCATGAGATGCCCTTGTCCACAGGGCATAAGGAGAGTCTGACAGATGCTAACTTTTCTAAAGAGAGATGGGATCTCACAGGGGAGCAAGTGAAGAATATGTAGCTACGGCAATGGGAAGATTGGGGAGAACGATGGGGAGTATCCTGGGAGGAGCTCTTCTCTCCAAAGAACTCAGATTTCCAGTGAGGTTAAAGTTATCTCTGGTCCTCACATCTATGCAACTGCTGTTTAGACAATCTTTCAGATTTAAAGAAACATTCCTCCCTTATATTTCATTTACTGGGTCTTTAACATAATGGAGACTCACAAGATAATCAGAAAAATTCAGATTTCGCTTTAAATATTTTGTGGTGCTGTCCATTTGTGGTGCTGTTCTCAAGAATTTTGATATTATCTTTGCTTGTCCCTCTTTCCTCCTATCGTTCCTCTAAACCTGCATCACCTTCAGATCAGAGCTCTCCTCATGAAGCATCCCAAGTACTTCATGCTTCCTATTCCCTCTCCTCTGAAGTTATGGTTTCCTTGAATGTCCCCTTACTCTACATCTCATCAATTCTGATATCTCCTATTCTCACTAATCTTGGTGTCTGGCCTCATGGCATAACTTCCCTTGCATCTTACTTTATAGCTCAGATGCAACAATTAGCTCCACTCACTGATCTCCTGTTGAGAAACTGTCCTGCAAAAATTACAAAGAGAAACAAAAGCTTAATTATTAGCCAAGAGCTAGATGATAAAATTTTGTTAAATGCTTGAAAGCAACAGTTTCCTGATGCAGACAAAAAAAAAATTCCTGGACCTGGGGATAGGAAAGATTGCACAAGAAGACAGAAATGGAATTAGGTATGATTCTGGACCCTGCAAACGGGACACCTACAATGTAGCCTCACCGTATTAGAAGCACCCAGGAGGAATTAAGAGACATACACATACCTTGGCTGAGTAACGGGTCTCATGGGCCACAGGCTATGGAGAGGGATCAGGTGCCACTGAGTGAGAGACAAGGCTTTGCAACTGTACTTCGTAAGATTTAGTTTTGCTTTCAGCTCATCCGGGGACCTTCTTTGCCTGGACTTTGGAACTGAGGACTTTGTGAGTCAGATCTCTGGAAGTGGTGTTCATTTGTTATTTGTCCTGATCATTCTGGGTCAGGGTTGGGGAGGCTATGAGAACCTCATGAGGGATTCTGATGGCCCTGCTGTTTACAAAACAAAAATCAGTCAGGTTTATTTCCCAGGGACTAGAAATACCTGTTTTTCATGACCTGTGAATTTTGTGTGGCAGTTTATGTGGTTGTCTCCCCTTCTCTGTGCCCACCATCCTTGCTGCCTTCGTGATCATGAGCACTGGACTCCTACTTGACACTTGGACCTTTCTTTGCTGTCAAGATGACATAAGATTTTGAGAAAGATCAATTGGAAAAATCTGTAGCCAATCTGTTGAGTCTGCGACTTCTGTTTGGCTTTCTGGTGAAGTTGGCTTGGGTGTGACTGAAGTAGGAGATATTTGATCTGCAGTCCAATTCAGATTGTCACTATGGGGACCACCCCCTCCGAGCCCACTGTATTAGAATGTATGACAGATGGAAGGATGGTTACGTGTATGTGGTAAACACAATGCCAGGGAGACTAAAAGCATTGTGCAAACTGGAATGGCCATCTCTTGGTACTGGATGGTCAGCCAGAGACTTTAGACCCTCAGGCAACTGTGCAAGTTTGGACTATGGTTACAGGCAAGCCCAGCCCCTGATCAGTTTCCTTATATTGTTGTTTGGTTGTGTGTAGTCCCAGCTCTTCCCTCTTGGTTCTGAATGTGTACACGAGTCCCCTGAGCACCATCTCTTCTTAAAGGGAAAAGACCACACTGAAAAGCTGCCACCAGGAGTCTTACCCTCTGCTCCAAAGAATGATGATCCTCTTGCCATGTCTCCAACTACTTGCTGCTCTACTGCCCTATCTGGCGACCCTCTGGGTTTAGTGGCAGCTGTTGTCACCAGAGGCAGGGCCAGATTCCACCTCTGGGGATTCAATGTCCACAGGTCCTCTGCCCTCTCTGACTTTTCACCGGGTGCTAATGGCTGAGGAAAAACAGACGGATGTGATCTGTAATGGTTTATGTCCCTTTTTGCACTAGTGACCTATGTAATTAAAAATCCCAAACCCACCCTCTATCACCCAAGCAGAGAATGTCTTTATTTCCTAAACAAGAAGGAAACAACTGAGATGGAGAGATTCCTAGCATGACTATCGAAAAGCATTCTAGTAGGTTAGCTAGTATCATCACAGAAGGAAAATAAAGCCCTGTTAAATCACATGTTCTGGTTTTCAGAACTCTCACACACAAGTCCCGATATCTGGCATTTTTATGTCTGTTAAAATAGTAAATTCCTTGTCACCTTCAAGGGCTATGGTGTGACATGACCCTTGGCCAACCTGCTTTGAAAATCCAGTTTGCTGTAGAAAAGCTTTACTGTAGGCATTTAAACAACTGAATGCCCATATAAAATAATTTGGCTTTAAAAGTACAAATAAATTATAGAGTAAAAGGTGAGGGACAAAAAGCCTTTTATCTTTTTCCGCATCTATTGAGATGATTATGCGGTTTTTGTCTTTGGCTCTATTGATATGGGGTATTACATTAATTGATTTATGAATATTGAACCTTGAAATTTCTTCTATCAGATTAGTTAATCCATTACCCTTAATCTCAGTCTCAGGTAAAATCTTTGGACTCAAACAAAATGCAGACAAAGTTTCTGCCAAGGCATAACACACATAAATCTGGACTCAAGCAGCTAATATAGTCCTTCTTCACAGCAGAAATCTCCCAAGTCTGGTCTTTACCAGCTTTCTGGCCTTCTGTTACAGCCAGACCTTTAAGATTCTGATTTGATCAGAATCTCCCATATGGTACAGCCTGAGGTGTTCCAGGTTTACTTTTTCAGCCAGTATCCCCAAATCTTTCCCAACTCCCTGACCACATGGTCAGGTACAGTCAAAACAATGAGCCCACTTCTCTGGTACCCAATTCTTAGTTACTTTTCTAGATGCTGAAACAAAATACCTAATGCACAAAGTTAAGAAAGGGAAGAATATTTAGCTCACAGTTTGTAGAGGTTTCAGTCCATAACTGATTGGATCCAGGGAGTGTGACTTTGTAGAAGGTCTGCAAAATGAGCAACTGTTGGGAAGATGACAGAAAAATCAGCAACTGACCTTAACAGAATCTTTCTGCTACTTTTATGCTCTATTTAGGCAGCTGGGGTTAGGACGATGCCAAACCAGTCAATGAATAGATCACACATCCTCAATCCCAGCATCACATAGTCGAGGTTCAGCCACCTCTGATTGCATGAGGCTTTGGGAGGCATCTAGACACAAACTATAACACCTGGCATCTCCTATTTCCTGGTGTCTGTGCTGCACCTTTGGCTTCACTCTTACAGCTTCCGTGATAGCCCTCTCATGGGCTCCTGGCAAGGTCTGTATATGTTTTTGCCTGACATCTTACTCCTCCTTCTGAAATCTATGTAGAAGCCTTCATGACCCCATAACTCTTGTATTATGCATACACCAAAACAGCACCACATAAATGATATCCAGTTCTGTTGGCAACTTGAACAATAGTCAGGTCTCTTTTGACCACTGCTGGTGGTGCCTCTGAGTGCCTGGATGGTTGAACTTGAGAGTTTATTTCCCTGCATGGCTCTGGGTGTGACACCCTTGGTCTCTCTCGCAAAGCAAAGGCTTTCAAAAAGAGTTTACACTATCATACCATGGAGCCTTTGATTGAGGGCCTATCTAGTTCCTGACATGGCCTCTAGATACATTTCCTATATCCTTATACAAAGTACTTAGCTTCTTTTTAATGGTAAACTTTTCAGCAACCATAGTCTCCTTGGCCCCATTTTACATGTCCTTCTTTTCAGCATAAGCTGCAATGTTTGCATATCTTTTGGCTATGGTTTTGATTCTTATTTTTACTGTAGAGTGTGCTAAAAGCAGCCAGCAGCACTCATGCCACAGCCAGAGCATTGGATTGCCTTGAAATCTCCATCAGATCAATTTGTCTACCACCTTTAAATTTACCCTCATATACAGCCTTAGGACACGAATAAAACAGAGAAATTCTTTGCTAAAATGAAACAGGATGGTCACCCATTTCCAATACAGGTCTCATTCCCACCTGAATTCGCATGAACCTGGCCTTTACTATCTTTGCTACATTCAGCTGCCACTAGAATCTTGAAAATTACCCATCAAGCTCTGCTTACACTATCCTAAGGCTTTTTGAGCTACATTTCTAAACCTTTCCAAATTCCTCCCATAAAGCAGTTTTGTTGCATTGAACAGGTCAATAGTAGTCCAGGGTCTTGTGTATGATGAGGAAAGAGTTGCCAAGCGTACACCCAGTAGTAAGTAGTAAATAGCTACAGGAAAGGCAGCAGCAGCAGGCAAGAGAGGAAAGGGAGGCAAAGGGGGCTCATAACGCAATCTTTCAGAACTTAAAGACTAGAAACTTCTGGTTTTAGGTGTTTCCCAATGAGTCTCCCTTGGTACCAGTGCTCTGCTACCTAGGGCACGGCAATCTCTTAGGCATTTGTTATTTCATTTTGTACTTCTCTTGGGATAGTGGAAGCAGGAATGGCCATAGGGTGCTTTTTATAGTTAAATGGAGGGAAGGGAGTGACTCTCTCTCAGCCCCTTTGTTTCTAACTGTACTATTCCCTCCTCAGAGCCTTGGTCCCCAAAAGTCTTTTCGAGGGCAGTTGATGGCAGAAGTTCTGTCTTCTATAGCTACTTCCAGCTGAATAAGGATATTTGCTTTACCTACAGGAGACCAAGGAACTCTCATCCTGACTGATCTGTGAGTTCAAGATAGCTGAGCCCTTCCTCCAAAGATTTCTTGAACTGTGGATCTGGAAGCAGATTCTGATCTTGAGTTACAGTCATCACCAATAGTTTGACAACTGTCAAACAAGAAGAAACAAATTTATCTAAGAGATTAAAAATGTAAGATCTAAATAGTAAAGCTATAAGGTACATTAATAAAGGCCATGTCCAGGGCAGTAACTGAAACGCCAAATTCCAGATGTTTGGCCAGTATATCCATGACTGGAAGAATTTGTCATGGATCTTGGAAATTCACTTAGCCAGTTTTGTGCTGTCTCTTACTCTTAGATCTATTGACAAAGAAAGTACATTTTTTAGTGACAAATATATCCCCTGTGTTTCAGCTCTTAGGAGATCTAGTCCCCTCCAGTGTTATAAAGCCGCTGATGCTAGCTAGTCTGTCTGGTCTTGAAAGAAGGCAATACTCTAGACAAGTTCACCAAGGATGTCTGTCAAATTCTTAGGTGATTGTTGATGATAGGGGAAAAATGTCATACCTTTAAGGTTTCATGTAGGTAGTCACTGTTCATTTTCTCTATTAGAGGCAGTTTTTGAATAATATAGGATGATCCCAAAAGAAACAGAAAAGACCCAAAGATGTTATATTATGACTTGGAACAAGTACCTCAAGTGTAGTAAACAAGAAAGTAGTGAGACCACTCAGACAATTCACTTGGAGGGAGCAAACTGTTTTAATTATCTGGTTCACCAAAGTGGTTGGTGTTCTTTCATTCTGAAAAGAAACTTAGGGTCTTCTATGGAATTACATGTTTACATAGCCTGTGATCACCCTTTTTGTCTTCTGCCCTTTCGCCAATTACAAAGATAATAAGACCCATCCCTAAAGAGAACTCAGCTCACTTGATCAAGCCACAAGGCATACACATCTGGTGATGAAATCTCAAAAGTCATGCACTCTGTAAATTCAATCAGCAAACATGGATTCTATATCCTTTCAGACTGCTGCATAAAATTTAAGCCATAGTTGTCACAACGAAGGAACACTGAGTAAAAAGGAGAGCAAACCAATATCAGCAAACTACCCTAGCACCCAGAAGAGATGAGTCAGTTCATCTGCTCAGCTGCCAGCCGCCACAGGCCAACATGCAGAAGCAGTGACAATTTTTTCTCTTCTCATGTGGGGAGATACTGTACTTCTTAATCCAGTTTTGTTTAATTATACTGAAACAATAACTACAAAAATGGAACACTCTAATAGCTGAAAGCCTAAGGGGGAGAGGAGAGAGGATCAGCAAAGGAGAAGTAAAATTACTAAAACCTATGGAAAGGAAGCACTCACTGTGAGCCTATGACCCACAGGAAAGCACAAACACCTTCGGTGGTAAACAAAGAGATGCCTAAGTCCAGGGCAAGTGACCAAACACTCCACAGAGAAAAGTGACAGTTCAGGCAGGTCAGGTTCTTGTCTCCCCGTCATCTGCTGTGGGTAGCTACAAGCACTCACCTAGCCTATTGGTTGTGGCCTTCTCCCTTGATCCAGCTGGCTTGCACCCTTCCATGCTGAGGCCTGCACGGCAGCCTCAAAGACAGACTTTCCACATTGTTCACATCAACAGCAAAATATAAGCCCAAGTGATCCACAGGAGTCCTCCTTCCTCCCATAAGGACAAAAGCTTTTCATCCCATAATCTAGTCATTCCCACACAGTCAGTTCACTGCTTATCTGGATGACAAAAAATTACATTTCTTCATTGATTTTTGTAAGACAATAGAACAGGAAATACAAAAATGACGATTTTATCTTGTCATTATTATAATCACTGGATTGGTCACCATTGGCATATATTTAGTTTTTTTTCTTCTTTCAAGTTCTATCATTTCTATATTATGAATAGTTCACAATAAGGAGACATCTTTCTTGCTTTTCCATTTTATACCATGGAATTATTCCCTCCAATATGCCAACATTTCTCCATTTTCAGTTTTTCCTTTTGCAAATATTTTGGTACTTCCTTCCTATTTGGTTTCAGTGTCCCAAACATTGCTGTTTTGTATTGTGAAAGAATACCACGGAGTTCTGGAGAACTATAACAGCTATATCTGAGGTACTTACGAGTTTTTATAGATTGTAGCACAAAATCATGTTACTTTTCACAAATAAAATAAATACAAATTAGTAAAAGATAATAACCAGAAACAAACATCAAAGGTGAATACAAGGTTGTAAATTTAAAAAGTATGCAAAAATAGTTGATATATAACAGATAAGCATACACACAAATGTGTCACCTGTAAACAGGTTCAAGTGACACCTGCCCATGAGATATGCAGGATAGTCAGTACATCAGTGCACAGCCCAAGTGACGCTTGGGGTAAGCGGTTTTATTTTGGCTCACGATACTCATGGGTTCAGTTCATTATTGGCTGCCTCCAAGCCAGAAATAACATTGCAGAAGGATATGGTGAAGGAAAGATGCTCAACCCAGGGGACTCAAAATTGAGAGAGAGAAGGGAGGAGATGGGGACAAGAATACCTCCTTCCATGTCTCTGGTTATCTGCCTCTCCTGACAAGACCCACTTCCTAGTAGCACACTCAGCTGTGAACCCATTGATGGGTTCATCCACGGAAAGGTAAATCGTTCCATAATCCAATCACACTACAAAAGCTTCACCTCCGAACACATGAAATTATGGGGGGCATTTTAGATCTAAATCATGATATCCCTCAGCTGTATCTCCTGCTTATCTTGGCCTCATGCCACTATTTTCTCTGACACTGTATTACAGTCATGTTCTTTTTCATTAAGATTTTGTCATTTTTTACTTAAATTTCTGATACCAAAATCCTCTCTCCAGTCGTATGGTATCTCCAGTTAGGATTAGGGAAAGAACCAAAAAACCTGACCCACTTCACAAAATTTTCAAAAACTTTGAACTTTTAACTTTTATTAAATCTTTATTTCAACATTAGTAAAATGAGATATTTTCTGCCTCAAAGGGCTATAGGAAGCATAAACTAAGCACATGTCATAAGTTAGTTGTTTATACAGTAAAAATAAAGCACAAATATAAATTATAATTTTCATGAGACAAAGTCATCATACTTGGATCTTTTTTCCATACCCCATATTTGTTGCACCAGGTAATTTATTTCTTCTTTCTTCAAAGTATATCAAAACTTAGCCAATTTCCACCCCCTCACTATTACCCGGTAGCGATGTGGCTGGTCCAATCCACATTCACCTCTAGATTATTGTAGTAGCCACCTGACCGGTCTCTCAGCCCCTGAGAAGTGACTCCATTAAAGTGCAGGTCAGGTCACGTCAGTGTGCTGCTCAAAACATTCCAATGGCTCCTCACTTTAGTCAGAGTAAAACCCAAAGTCTTCACTGCTGACAAGATCTGATATGATCGGTCTACCACCCTTATCCCACTGTCTGATCTCCACGTGGACCACTGTCACACGCAGACGTGCCTCTAGTGCTCTAGTGCCCTTAGCGATCTTCCTCTAACACCACAGACTCCTCTCACCTCAAGAACAGAAAGGAATATTTCCTCTCAAACAAATTAGCACAGCTGACTCCTAACTGCAACATGTGTGTTTGTAAAAGTAGTCTCCTTAGTGAGGCCCCAAGCCTGATAGTTTTTCCCTTAGCTCTTCACTATCAAACGTAGATTCAGTTTTTGGTTTTGTTTGTTGTTCTTCTCAGCCCTATAGTACAAACTCTGTGAGGGTGAGTATTCACCTACTTTGATCATTGCTTTCTTCCCAGCAATGGGAAAAGAGGTCCTTTCCCCTTAGTCCAAATGAGGACTATGCAAACCCAGAGTCTAGAGAACTGGAATCAGGAACAAGACTGCACAATCCAAAACTAAGACAGCTGTCCTAGCAAACTACTTTGGGTTCACAGAAGTGCTATCGTGTTAGACTATGAGAACTGCCAGGGAACATAGTATGCAATAAAGTTGTTACAATCTAATAAGCTATGATCCAGGAGTGCCACCTACTGTCAAGGTTTTTTGAAGTGCGTGGATAGACTAGGGAAATAAACTGCAAGTTTGAGTCTATAAAATGAAATAAATGATGAGATAATCTATATCAAGTATTAAGGAATCATATTTAGATTTCTAGTTTAAAATTGTAACTGAGAAACAATCCGTGATACAGTTTTCCTAGTCTTCAGCAAGTAGATTTATTAAGTCATAACAAAACATGAATTACAAGCTATTGAACATCAACAAAGAAAAAAATAGAAATTTCATGGATTATGAGAACAATTTACATTGAAATATATAATTTATTGTACACTCAGATTTCAACTCACTGAACAGCAGCTATCGGGCAAGAGGTAGCGCGAGTAAACAGTTATTTCCTGTGCACATAGGGCTTGAATGTGTGCTAGCCGCTACAGATGTCGTGACACACAGGTCAAATCAAGCCCTGACCTTGTGGAGTTTCCTTCCTACCCGATGAACACAAAGAGTAAACAACTAAAAAACCAAAAGTAAACTTTTAGATAATGATAATGGGATTGAAGCGAAACAAAGCAGAGTAACAGGACAGACTAACCCTAAGGGCCAGAGGACATTTTATTTAGGATGGTCAGAAAAACCCTCCTGAGATAATGGTAGTTGCTATCTAACAAACCATGTAGCCAAATAACAAACAGGTACTATCTCTTATGAACAAATGGGGTCGCTGGTTGACTCTCTTCCAGCTAATATTGACTGGGGTAAATGATCTTGGAGCGCCCAGTGATAGCTTTGAGTCTGAGTGAGGATTCCTGGGGTCTTTGGGATTCTCTCCACATGTGACGGCTGCAGAAGATGAGCTTATGTCAAAGGGAGATGAGTGGAAAATCACAGGCAATAACAATACATTATACTGTCCATTTTAAGTGAATTAACAGAAGAATAAAGGAATTCACTGGTCATATGGAACATGAATTTACTTACTTGGTAAATATGTTAGTTTTCTGTTGGCAATGAAACAAATTTATATGTTCAGTGTAACTATTAATGTAATGCAGATTTTCCTCGAACCTGGACAAGATTCTAAGAAAAAGTTATGGACAAAAGACAATTAACTAAATTTAATATAGATTAGATAACTAGGCATTTTTCTATATGTGTGGTAACATAAGAGAATGCCTTTATTTCCTTGTTCATGTGCATGTATGTGTGTGAAATGCACACAAATGTAGTCAATGATCTCTGATAAAATAGAAAAGCATAGCCCAATAGAAAAAAGGTAGCATTCAAAAAACACAGTACAGGAAAAACTAGACATTTATTCACAAAAGAGAAAAAAAGAAGGTCCTAAGCATACCCACAAAAATTAACTCAACATGATTATTCAGCTATAAAGAAAGACAATTTTGGGAACTTTGTAGGCAAGTGGACAAAACTGGAGTCCATACTCATAAGTGAAATAAATCAGCGATACATGTGCAGGCAACGTATTATATCACTGGTGTAAGAACCCGAGGGTGGGAATATAAACTAAAAGTCATGAAGGAAATCTGTTCAAAAACAGAGAACGGATGGGA
>PVLD010029825.1:0-17584 GCA_004027595.1 Dinomys branickii
GGCGTCTCCGCCGCTAGCAAGCCGATCTCTGTCGGGAGTCGCCGGGGGGTTGCACCGTCTCGGGGGGGCGGGAGGGCCCGAGGCGGTCGCGCTCCCACTGCGCCTGGACCGATCCCCGCTTCTTCCCCGCGGGGATCGTCCCCGGCTCCCAGCGTCTGGGACTTTCCCACGTCTCGCCCCGGCAGCCTGGTCCGCCCTAGCACATCTCCCCCGGCATCTCAGAGAAATACGCCCAGTTTAAACTTCCCAGCGAGGTTCCGGCATTCACGCTCACCAAGTCTGTCTCGAGCTGGTGGTGTTTATTAAGGAGGTTCGCTCCCTTGCTGCTCACCCGGTCGCCATCTTCCCCCTTGTATGGTATTTGTGTGGCCCTCTAAATTTTGTGCAATTCTGTTAATCTTAGATTAGTCTTTTTTGCACAGTGTAGCAGCTTTTGGATTGGTTTCCCCTGATCTCTGGCTGTTTGTACCATATCTGTGAGTATACGTTCACCTGCATTAGCTTTGTTTTCTAGTTCTGATATTGTATCCTCACATTGATCACTTCTGTTCTCCATAACTTCAGTAGAATTTTTTGCCTCCTGGATTTCTGTTTGACACCTTTTCATAAACTGTAATTCTTTACTAAACTGATCATTAATGTTTTGTATCATTTTGGTTAGCTCAGCTAGTTTTTTTTTGTATGTCTTTGGTAAGCTCATTGATAACTTTATTAAGTCCATTATCTGCTTATTTATATCATCTTTAAACTCACAAGTGGCACATTGATCTGTTTGTTTTGCTTTGTCTCTTATCACTACATGAAATTTTCATTTGGTTTTTGTATTTCTTTCCCATAAGTGACCATTGGATCAGACTTGAGGAAGTAGGGAGTTTTGAGAGGCATTTATTGCTCTATTTTCTCATATTTCTATTGCATGTGTCTCTGTGTGTATACGCTGTGCATTCAAGATTGTGGGTAGATTATAGCTGAAACACATTGTTACTCATATGGAGATCTATTTAGTCTGCATCTGCTTTGCATGGGTGCGTTCTGGGCATGGCTAATGTTAGGTCTTTGCCTCTGTCCAAGATCCATCCACTCGTGGATGTCAATTTGTGGCAGGGAGAGCACAATGTACTCAAGCCAGTTCCTACTTCTCTGGAAATAAACTGCAGTATTGTTGATGATTTAAAGACAAACCAGACATTGGTATACAGTACACACCAACTAATAACAAAAACTATGTCACCGTGGTTGGCAACAGCAACAATAACAGAGTCAAAGCAAACAATAAATATTTTTATTTTACTGTTTATATATATATATATATATATATACATATATATATGTATATATATATATACTCTATTTACAGTTCATAAACATCTATTAACACCCCAACTATATCACTAGTAACAATAGAAAGGAATTCAACAGCAAAGTAGAACCTACTTAATACCCAAGATTAATGAGGCTCAGTAATAATGTTTATAAAGATGGAGGGAGTGGGAAAGAGGACATGGAAGAAGTTTTGAAAAATAAAGAAAAGGATGGGAAGAAAAGGAGAAAAGTGAGATAACTTATCCTTTTCAGAGTAAAAGAAAATTTACAGAATTAGAAAATAATGAACAATAAGTAGAAATAAAAAAGAAAACCTCTCCAAAAAATGTTAAAAATCAGAAATGACCCCCCACAAAATTGCTTTGTTTTTGAATGAGTGTTTTTTTTTCCATGAAGGAGGGATAGTGAATAACTGTGGTGGATTGACAACTGGTGGTCAACTTGTAACCCCCAGCTGAACTGAACCAGCGTGGTGCTGGGTGTGGAGGCCCACCTGAGGACTGTTGCCAGCAGCATAGGAGGCAGAACTGGAGAAGAAGTAAGACTATAAAGAGCTGAGAGGGCTGTTGAGAGCTGAGAGGCTGTTGGGAGCTGGCGGAAGCTGTAAGGAGCTGTTGGTTCTGTTGGAGGAGCTCGTTGTGCTGGCTTTCCTGATGAACTTGGCCGTTTTCATCCTCCAAGGAGCTCAGAACCTTGTTGGCACTGAGAATAGCTTCACTTCTCTTTGGGGAAGCTCTGGTCCGCCCTTTGAGCATTGCTTCTTGGCCCCAGAGGGGAAGACGCTACACTGTCAGTCTCCTAGAGAAGCTTGGTGCATTGGATTTCCTAATAGGAACTCAGTTGTCCTGATCATCAGATGATCTCAGAACCTCACTGTTGCTGAGGATGGCTATCGTACTTTTCAGGGGAGCTCTGGTTCTCACTTTGAGCATCACTTCCTCATTCTAGTGCAGATCCTTCAGCCTGCTAGCACAAATCCTTCATCTTGCTGGCACAGACTTTCTAGCTTTCACCACTGACCTTTGGGCCTTCCCAGTGCATATCCGTGAAACAGGCCTGCATGAGATATTGTTATGGGCTCTGGGCCTCCAGTCAGTCTCATGGGAGGTATTATTATGGGCTCTAGGTCTTCAGCTGGACCCATGCAGGACATTATCATGGGATTCAGGCCCTCAGCTGGATTTTTGGTCTATAGTGTGTGGAGATATTTCCTGCACTCTCTTGTATACGATTCTTTGGGTGACTATTATAAATAATCTTATAAAATATGTGCCCTGTATTATATAATGTTTCCCCTTGCAATATTCTCCAAACCATAACAGTAACTATTACAACATATTTGTTTCTGCAGTCATGCTTTGTGTGTGAATACTGAATCATGTCCCACCTTTTCTGTAGGGAACTGTCAGTCAATTTTGCACCTTAATGTTGTATTTATCCCAGCCCCTTCCAGATTCAGTACCTGTCTTTGTGCCTTCTGTCACAGCTTTTCTGCTTATAGGTTTGTGAAATGTTCACCTTGATCCGGAAGCCCCTCTATTCATACACTCTGGGCTGTGGGAACTGTCAGATCTGAGTCATATCCCTGATTATTTTGGTGGATGGGGGAAGCAAGCAGAACTCTGAGCTTTACGTTGGAGTTAACAATGGGATGGGGGCTCAGGAAGGTCAAGAGGTCCACAGGACTAAATTCCAGTGCTTTCGGATCAGTCCCCTTGGAAAGGCGCACAGAAACAGTGGAGCTACTCAACTAAGAGGGCAAGGCCCCTGTAACCTTCTCAAGGTAGGCTTTAACTTCTTAAGGAACCTATGTCTAGCCCTCTCAGCAGCTAGTCTCTGTGGTAGGGTGACCCCAGAAATCCTGAAGTGTGTTTGCTTTGTAGTTGCTCTGTACCTAAGGCTTAAACAATTAACCCATTCCCAAAAGAGTCTCTGATTGATTAAACATTCTCAAATATGGCAGGTGCAGCCCTCCAATTCCAGGCTGCTGTGTGCAAGGAGTCACTTTTGGAGCAAAACTCTGTGCTGTTTCTGCAGTTTAACACACTCACAGGCTTTTCTCAGAGCTAGTGCTGTAAGCCCAGTGTGGTGTTGCTCCCTAGGGCTGTCAGCATTCTCTGGGGGAACTTGTGTTGCAAAAACAGGTCTCCCCCTCCAGGAGTCAGTGATTTTTTTTTAGCCAGTATCATTCTTTTCCCCACATTCTGCTCTGTTTACCCAGTTTCTCTGTATTTTCTAGTTTTCTTGTCAGCTCACTCCCAATTTCCAGAAATCTACTTCTGTTTTCTTTATCAAGTTGTTATTTTTCAGGTCTCCATTCCAGGTAGTGGAAAGACTATTTCCTGTCTCTCCTCACCCCTTTTTAATCATCTTTGCATATTTCTCAAGGTATAATGATTCCAACCAGATACTGAGTTAGTCTTTATTCTTGAAGCTCAAAGCATCTAATCTCTTCCTAGTTTCACCTTTTCGTGTCTTACGCTCCACCTCTATGTCCATAGAAAAACTACCCATCACATCTTTCAGTCATAATATAAAATCTTGACTGTGAATTTTTTTTTCAGCAAGTCATATCAAACATAATATCTTTCTTCTGGTAAACAGACATGTTTTCTCATTTGCATAATGAGGGTGATTATAATACATCTTGGATTCTCATTATTTGAATTGACAGGAATCCAAGAGTTAATGTTTATTTTCAGACATCAAAACTTCTTTATCCTTTAGAACTAAAATTTTGCTTTCTCCTTTATCTTTATTCCAAAATTTTCCATATACTTCTTTATTCATTAACCTTATTATACAAGGCATTTATGTAACAGCTCAAATCTTTAACAGGGATGTATATAATCATATACTTATACTAAGTATTTTACAAGAAATATTTCAACCCCATAGGTATTAACCTATTTTGCACATGAAAAAATTTGCTTAAATTAATGTTTTGCCCAGGCTCATGCTCTCAGTGAGGGCCACATATACAATTTGAATACAGAACAAATTCTTTTGTTTGCTTTGGCATCTGTCCTTTATGTTGATCCATTTTAATGTCTTATAAAATAACGTTGGTGGGATGGAGAGAAGACAAAGCAGGAAGAGGCAGTAACTTAATTAGTGATGTTTTATATATTCATTATGGTTACTGACTTTATTAGGATTCAACTTAATTGAATCTATTCTCCATATCTGAAATACTCAAATATACAAAATGAAACAGCATAAAAATAGATGAAGTTTCCCATGTTCTTCAGGAAATAATCACCATGTGAGATACAAACATTCTTCTTTTTCATTCAGGACATAAAACAATTTAGCCTATTTGCATATTATGCCATTATTTTTCACTTGTTATTTATTACTATTATCATTACTACCTCTAAACACTACTTTTCCAATAAAGTGAGGAGAAACTGAATTTTCTGCGTATAAGTATGAAATGCATAAAAATATATATAATGTAAAATATTTCAAGTATTTATTTAAGTCCCTAATTTTGTTGTAGTGTTAAGATGGGTTTGTGTCTTGGTTACTTTTCTCTCCTTGCTGAGACAAAATACATGATGCCCAAAATGAAGGAAGGGAAGGTTTCTTTAGCTCACAGTTTGTGGGGGTTTCAGTCTATATTTGGCTGGCTCCAAGGCAGAAGTACATGGCAGAGGGCAGCTGTTCATGGTGGTGGAACACAGCAAAAGCAAGATCAAAGAGGGGAGGAGTGGTGGTAAGCAGCCTCTTTCCCTCCCTCACATTGTAGGCAAAACATATGCCCCAGGACAGATGTAGCATTCACACCCATAACCCCAGCATTGGACCATGGATCAATCATAAACCCTAAAAGCCTGTCCCATGACTGCATGAGGCTTTGAGGGGACATCCAGACACAAACAACAGTTTGTAATTTCCTTTTTGAGATTTTTTTTTATAGCACAGTGTCACTTTTATATGATTTTGTTTTCTAACCTAATGAAACTTCAGGTGATTAAACCTTCTTCAGATTCCTCTGGACTCTGAAGGACTTTTGGCCTCCATGTTCAACTCTACATTGTACAGTTTAGCAAGAATCCTGCTAAATCAGTTTGGCCCATACTCAGCACCTTCAATCTGGGACCACCCTCCACATCTGATTCAGTTCTGAGGCTTCCTCTGTCTGAGATGATGTCTGATCACGCCAAATACCCATCAACCAGAATTCTGCCTTTTACCTGTGCAGTTTCCTCTTGGTCATTTTCCATCCACTGACCTCCACTCTGCTCCATGACTATAAATTTCTACTTTTCCTTGTCTCAGTAGAGTTGAGTCCAATTTCTCTCCTGTAATATAAAACTCCACTGCATTAATCTCTATGCCTGTCTCCATGGTTCCACTGAATAAGGTAACCTTCATTGTTCTTCAGCAAGTGCCAAAGTAAATTTTTTTCTAGCAAATCTAATTCAAACATCACTAATCATACATGCAGCCTAACATACAGAGTCTGCCAAAAATGTATATACTTTGGTAAAAGAAAAATGGTAGGATTTTTTCAACAGATGATGGCACCCTCATACAGGGGACACTAGAGGATGTCATATAGTGTAGAAAACCCAGCGTACTGCCGGCTCTTAGAGAAGAAATGGAGAATGCATGTGCAGCAATCTCAGTGATCAAGGCTACCAAAGCAGCAGGTCGTTGCACTAATAAATGTCTGGAGCTAATGATCCCCACTTGGAGCACCTCTTTTCACTGTACCTGCCAAAGATGACTTGGATTCATCTCATGATGACTCAATAAATTTAGTATTAAAATATTTATACAAGTTCATCTTTTCTGGAGGTGAGAATACACTTTTCAGTGGACATTTTTTTCTTTTAGCAAACACTGTTTTTTCAACAAACGCTAAAAATAAAAGAAATTTCCTAAGTCTTGTTCCAAATATAGGCTAGCTGTATCACTAAATAACCAATAATATGGTTTAAAATTAACATATTAGGCCAGAAAATACATAGTCCACAAGGCCCTTAGAGATTTGTTTGTTTTGTTTTAAGCATTACAGAGATTCAAACATCTGCACCTACACAGTACTAAATATGAAAGTATCAAAGGATACGCCTCCACTGTCAGTACAGAAATTAGATAAAAGGAAAATTTTTTTAAATGAAAGCTACTACCATTTTTAGTTACTTTTATTCTTTGACTTAAAAATAAAACTCTTCATACTTTTCTTTTATGCTCTGTCCTGCATTTTCCAGACTAATTTACTGTGTGTCTCTAATTTCTCAGGGAAATTCATAGGCCACTCTTATATTTCATATTGCTTTGTCTGATGAATGTCACAAGCCATCTTGTAGGGGCTTAAGGTAGTGTTTGAATTTGAAAGAACCAAAAAGTCAAATTATGGAAAATGAAATCAAGGGAATAAAACAATCAGAGACATTAAGGATGGACCATCTCTTAGGTAACAATCTGTTTCCTTACTACAGCAATATTGGTTCTGGCTATATCAGCTTAAATGGCAAAGGTCGTTCAGCAGCTATCTAATATAAACCAAATTGCATGCAAAATCATTCCTAAGAAAATCATGAAAGCTATTATGCAATAGAATGATTCTTTTGTAACTTTGTCTAATTACCATCTTTTTCATGTAGGGACACTAGTTTTTCTTCTATTAATGTAACAATTTAGTTGCTTTTTCACTAACTGATGGCATCACAGGTCTTGAACCCTAAGCAACCTCAAGACATCACCTAGTTCAATTTAAGACTTGCATGCATATGTCTTTAGGAACCATTTAAATGTTGACATTACTTTGATATTTAAATTGTTCTCATAATGTCTGTGGATTGATTTCATGTATTATAACACTCCTTTTGTCCAACTTTGTCTTTTATTTTGTGTATTTCCTACTGAAGATTACTTGTATCCAAGAATTCTTTAACTTTTTTATTATTCTTTTGAGATACAGCACACTAACAAAGTAACTTGTCCACACCTAGATAAATATACAGCAACAGAAAATATACTATACTATAGTTTTTTAACTTGTTGCAACTTAGGCAATGAAGCAGAGGCTCAGAACAAAGAGAGTATGTTTAAAGCATACAAAAACTTGTCCTTCAAAGGAAATAAGTCAGATTATCCTCTTTAACATTGTTTTACACAATATGTTAACTCATGACCAATATAATCAAGCATGTGCTAGGAATAGGAGGAGGTATGACAGTTTCAAAATCAATATATTTAGCAAATTAAATCCAAATTGGTATTAAAAGTAAGATACCTTGACTAATAGAAGTACATCTCAGAAAGGTAGAATATACTCATATATAGGATCAAAATTAATTTTGAACAAAGTACAAATACAATTCAATGGTGAAAGAATAGTATTTCCAAAAATCAATGCTAGAAAAATTGAGCTTATGTATGCATATTAAGGGCTTTATTACAAAAGTTAATAAAAATGAAGCATTAACCTAAATGCAAAATCTTTTTTTTTTTTTGGCGGTACTGGGGATCGAACTCAGGACCCTGTGCTTGCTAGGCAAGCACTTATTCCACTGAACTATATCCCCAGCCCCTAATGCAAAATCTAAAACTATAAAAATTCAAGACGAACACAGAGAAACAAACTTTATGGTCTTGTTTCAGGAAAAGATTTCTTAGACAGGACACCACAGCAGAGCAACACAAGCACTGATGAAATGCACTTCATCAAAACTAAAGACTGTTCTTTTCAAAGACAAAGTCACCAGAAAGAAATAAAAGTTAAAGATCCATATCTTATTTGCAAGTCATGTCTACTGAAGAAACTATGTCTGTTATAAGCAAAATCAGTTCAAAATGCAAGAGTAAGAAAGTAAACACGTCAAAGCAAACAAAAAGCCAACGGATTTGAACTGACATTTTGCCATAGAAGATGCACAAACAATAAAGACATATATTTTAAAATGCTCAGTATGATTAGGCATTAAGGAAATAGAAATTAAAACCAAAAGGCCGTAACAGTAAAAGAGTGTCTGCAAGAGAAAGACCGATTATACTATATCTCAGCCAAGATGTGGAGCAATTGTTAGTGCTGCTGGAAATGCAGAGTTGCACATTTGGAAAACATTTTTTATTTTCCTAATATTTGAACATATATTTCGTCACTCATAAATATGTACCAGGGAGAATGAAAGCAGAATACATGTATACAAAAATACTTAAATCTAAATGTTTATACAGCATTATATTATCTAAAACTGCCTGCACATCAATCCAGAAAGGAATGTGTCAGAAATATGTGGTACACCCGTACAATGGAATATTATTCAGTAATAAAAAGGAATAAACTTTTATAAAACTGATGAATCTCTAAATGCTGAATTAGTAAAGTCAGATGGTAAAAATATATATTTCCTGACTCCATATAAAATGAAAGCCACTGTGACCCAAGGGAGATCATTGTTAGCATGTTATGGGCAGAAAAATGGATGGGTGCAAAACAGAAACAAAACAGAGGGCCTGGCATATAGCTCAGTGGAACAAGCACCTGTGTGGTAAGCGCAAGGTCCTGTGTTCAATTCCTGGTATCACCCCCCAAAAAAACATGAAGCAAAAGGACTTGAGGAAGGAAGTGTTCAAGGAAAAAATTTATCATGGGAGTAAAATCTCCAAAATTAATGTTTCTAAAATTGCAAAAATAAAAGAGAATTTTGACAGGTGATAGATGTGGTCATATTGTCCATTGTGATACTTGTATAGGAATATACATATATTGTAATATAAAATTGAATACTTTCATATAGGAAGTTTACTGTGAGTTATTTATATTCCAGTAAAGTTGTTTAAACATATTTACTGTAGTATATAAAACATATCAGTATATTCCTTAAAAACATGTCAGGATTAATTTATTAGTTAATTTTATGTAGTCATTCTACAAAGTAAACATATATCAAAGCATTACTCTGTTCCCAGAGAAGATATGTAAATACAGTTTGTCAATTAAAAATAAAAATCATATGAAATTGGGGGCTCTTATTCTAGAAAATCATGAGTATTAAAGTATAAATGTTATCAATACAGTATAGAAAGAACTGTAACACAGGGTAGGCCCTCTCATTAGGAAATAAAAGGGCTGAATTCAGTCACTGTCTTATTAGTAGTTTGGAAGAAACAGAATAATGAAAACAATATTTTTGATTATGTATAGGAATAAGAATAAGAATGAAATTTGGAAAAGAGATGAGTTAAGAAAAGCAACCAAACCCACTTGAGGCAGGTTAAAATATTAAAACTGTGCCAATAAAATACTAAAGGTGAAATTCTGCAGTTGACAATCAATAGGCTATAAGAAACTGTTTATGTATTAAGGATAGTAATAAGAGAAAAGATACTTGTAATGACTGAATAGAAAAATTTTAAAAACTTACTTTATGTCATACATTGGTGTGATATTTAATATTTCTGCTCTGACTGTCCAAGGTGTCTTGATTTAATATTTCTGTCACTTACTATAAATGTAAGGTTTATTTTTTGGAAAAACATTGGAAATAAAGAGAGGTTTTAGTGTGTGCATGTGTGTTTCCTTCCGTTTAGGTTATAACTTTTATCTTAACATAACTACCCATGGGTAAGAACGCAGTTTTATAGGAATTTGCATATTTCTTTTATGTATGTTAAAATTCTATAGAATATTCAGATTTGAAGGCCAGAGCTTAAGATCAGAATTATATCACATGTTCTTTGAGAGCCCTGACCTTTAACTCAGCCTAAAAGCTACATAGGCTTTATTTAAATTTTAACACATACTATAATGTAGACTGTGTTTATTTCTAAAATGGAGAACAACTTGATCTAACATGTAATATTTTAATTAAATATAGTAGAAGAAAAATTATATGACATTATTAGATTAAATATTATAAATATAAATAACACCAATATTGCCTCTTTTTGGACACGTTAGCAAACTTCACATTTAGGTGAAAGCCACTTTACCAATAGAAACTTCTAAAGGAGTGCACCACGTGTGAGAGTTTCCTGTAAGTGGCACTATAGTTCCATGAATCTATTCCTAGGTATAGTTACATGGGCTATAAATTTTAAATTTTTATCTCTTTTTAAGTCCCCTAATCTAACTGGAATATATATCCTTGCAAAAGCATTTTGTGCAGCTCTTGGTAAACATAAGGTGTCTCACTCAGTACTTACCGGTAAGGACCTCAGGAAACGATCATGCCAATCATGTGGATAGTCTCATAGTGATGAGAAGCAACCTTCTTCTGACTTTCAGGCGCACATCCGTTGAGATGACAAGTCATAAAATCAGTCTATAAATAACCCCCTGCTAAGACTCAGGAGCAAATATCACCAAATATAAAGAAGAGTAAAAATTCCACAGTTCTCAGAAACCTTGAATAGGAAGCCCCTTTTTAAAAATTGAGTTTATGTTTTCTGAGCTGATTACAATCAAACAGAAAGGAAAACTTTAATATGTACGAGAAATAGGCATGAGAAAAATATGAGGACGTTAGATTAAGATATTTCCCTTTCTCTTGGGGAAACTCACTGCCTCTGCTACTTCTTCTCCCCTCTCTTGGCACTGCTCTTTAGGAGGTCTGTCACTGCTATGACTACATTTCAAAATATGCAGAAGACAGAATTTTGAATGTTTTCACCATTAAAAGATGATAAAAATTACAGGTGATGTCTATGCTACTTACCCAGTGTGGCTTTTTACCCAGTATATATGTGAATCAAAACATCACAATGTACCTCATAAATATGGACAAATATTTTCTATTAAATTAAAAATTAATTTGAAGAGAAATAATAAATGTCTGTATATTAAAATATACTATACCACCATAGTGCTGGCACATGCCTTATTATTAGAAAGGCAGCTAAAATTTTCTTTTGTCAAAAATTAATTCCAAAGAGTAGTGGAAGTAAATATGCACTTACTCCTTATATGAGATCTACCATTTCAGTTCCTCACTTGAGGTTCTAATTTTGGCTGCTTAGGCTAAAGCTCAGAGCTGTGGTGTGAGAGAGGTAACAGGTACTCCAGCACAGGGCAGATCGGTCCTGTGATGCGGGAGCCAGACTGGCAACTGAGGAAAGAAAAAGCTTCCGAATTCTTAGATCCATCGGAGTTCGGATCAGCGGGCAGTGGGTCTATGCCGAGTTGGCCTTCTATGCTGGTTTCTTTACAGAAGTTTTAAGTGTATAACACACACAAAATTTCCTTTTGCAATAAATGCAGACTTTGTTTTCATGTTAGGCTGTATGTTTTAAAATGCCCTTTGATTTCTTCATCCAAACACACGGGTGCACAGACATCAAGGTGCTTCTCCAAGCATGGGACGTGCTGTGATGCACCAGGGTGCTAACAGCAACTCAGGAGCACCGTTGGTAGGAACAGAGGGGGCTCAGAGGAAGGTTTGCTCTGGATGGCAGTGCTAAATATGATTCGGGGTTCTAATGCAAAAGTTAGCTGAGGGAGAAAATACACAGGAAATAGAAAAGCACTGTGAAAAGTAGGTCAAACACGGTAGAAGCATAGAAGCCAGAAGCAATCCATAGGCATTAATTTTCAATTTTTATGTGGTTGGGAAAGATCTGATGACTAAAATGCTGACTAGGGCCGTATACTTAAAACAACAAAGTCTTCTTTCCCAAAAATCAGTGTTCTTCAGAACATATTTTTAAAATTTCATTTGTTTTATATTTACTAGTAAATAGTGTACAAAACCAAAAGTTTTACTGTGCCCTTTCTTAGATGCTCATAATGTGTTAAGCACATGAGTGATCGAATTCAGCCATGTGTGTTTCAGTCTACTTAATAAGGAAAAGTGCTTTGCGTTTCCTCTTTTGATACATTTCACATATGGAAAGTAAATGGAGTTTTCTCACCTATCACAACCAGAACCTAATCTAAAACATTGTTCATTTATTGAATATCTACTAGGTGCCTGGCGCGATTCTAGGAAAAACAGAGTCGTAAGCCATGTGTCTAGACACAAAAGGCAGATGATAAAGAACAGAAAATGAACAATATTCACAGGGGAAGGGATGGGCCCTGACATCTTGGCCTTGATGAAAATGTGACATCAGTGGGAAGACAGGACAGAAGTGAGGCATGCAGTGATATGGAGGTCTGAGAAATCAATACTCAGGCTCAGAGTGCGACCGGTGCAAAGGCCCCAGGAAAAACGGTCCTGGACCAATCACTGGAGACAAGTCTTGTTACCAGGGCAAAAGTAAGAGCAAAGATCGAGGTAAAATTTTAAAATATACTCGTCTTATGTCTTCATCTGACAGCTCTGACTGATGTGTTTGTTGGTAGAAGACTGAAGCAAGGGAAGAATAGAAGCTGGAAAATAATTCTGAAACCAAAGGAAGAGCACAGAGTGCTTAGATTGAGATGGGAACACAGGAAGTGGAGAGAGTCGTCAGAATTTGGATCTATTTTAAAGCATAAGTACCTAAATTTATGGATGTGACTGAGGTCAGGAGATACAGAACAGACCAGATAAATCTGTTGTTTCTAACCTGAAAGATAGAATCTCCATTAATTAGTACTGGGAAGCCTGGTAGAATGAAAGCATCTGAAGGCAATAGTAGAACTCAGTCCTACACACATTAAGTTTGACGTCCTTGTTCAATATCTGAATGATCTCTGACAGGTTATTCTCATTTTGGAGCTGGAGAGGCCTCACTCCCACACCAACCCTCAGCTGAGGCCACCCAGGCATATAGAACTTTCCATCAGATTATGCTCTGTGGATGCAGAGGCCCAAAAACCTATAAGCCATGAACAGGGATGCACTTAGGAAGTTCCCACATTTTCACTTGAAGGAGATATGTGCTGGGCTGGGGAGGTCGCTGCAAGAATAGTCGGGGATATTGTTCACTGCAGAAAGCTGTGAAAGCATGCATGCTTTCTTGATAATATAGAGCAATAAGCACCTACTTAGTACATTCAAGGCCATTGATTCGTTCATTCATCACATTCTCAATACTCCCAGGAATGCAGGTCACAGAATGCACAGCACATTCTGGCTCCATCCTGTGTTGAGAAGAATGTTGATGGAAGTAAACCAAACGAAGACACATCAGTTAATAATGTGTTTATTGTTAACATGCCCTGCAGATCAGAGAGTAAAAAATTGAATTTCAAGGTAATACAGAGCATAAGCATATCAAAATCGTGGGATTTTTTCTCAAAATTCAATTTTCTTATGATAAACACAAAAATAAGGGTTTTTTAATATTTTAATATATGTTTAGCATTAACAATTTCCTTACAGCTTTAAAGTTAAACTTGAAACAATACTACAATTTTTAAGAGGAAGAAGACAGTAGAGATAAAAGGAAACTGAAAAACAGAAATTGCAAAGAAAGTTGTCTATCCTCTGGGCCCAAGAACAAGATAAGGATGCTTGCCCTTGCTACTTTCATGTATCATGGTGCTCAGGTCCTCATTGGAGCAATTTGGCAAAAGAAAAGCAGGAAAGACAGAAGGAAAGAGAGAGGGAGGGGACGGAAGGAAGGAAGGAAGGGGGGGCAGGGAGGGAGGAAAGGACGGAGAAGAAGAAACATACTCAAGTTAGAAAGGAGAAAAGTTATTTTTGCTTACAGATAGTATACTATTGTATGTGGATAATCCTAATAATTCTATCTGCAAAAACTGTTAGAACTAATACATTCAGCAAAGTCACACGATATAAAAAATCAACACACAGCAGTCATTGTGTTAGTATGCACTATCAATAAACTCTGGGGAAAAATTAGGAAAGCAATTGCATTTATAGAAACATTAAAAAATGAAATACCTAGGAATAAACTAAAAAAAAGGCAATGTCTTATACAATAAAAATAATAAAAAATTGAGGAAAGATATTTAAATAGACACAAATGAAAAACTATCCTATATTCATTAATTAAAAAATTATTAAAAAGTCTAAAGTACCTAAAACAATCTTCACACTGTTTAAAATGTCTACAAAATTCCAACAGCACTTTTTACAGAAATAGGAAAAAATATCCTAGAATTTATATGCGATCATAAAGGACCTTAAATAGCCAAAATTATCTTGAGAAAAACATAAAGCCAGAAGTCACTACTTTCCGATATCAAAACATAATACCAAGTCACAATATTTACAGCAGTTTTGTACTGGATTGAAGCAAACATAGGCCAATTGGATGGAATAGACAACCCAGGAACACATGTTGTCAGATGACCATTGACAAGACTGCAAAGGATACACAAGGGAAAGAGAAAACTTTCTTTAAAAATTATGCTGGAAAAACCAGACACTCACATGCAAAAAAAAATGAAGTTTGACCCTCACCATACACTAATTCAAAAATTAATTCAATGTGGACTAAAGATGTAATCATTTGACCAAAATATTATAAAATCCCTGAAAGAAAGCAGAGACAAAATTTTCACTATGGTGAATTTGGTAGTGATTTCTTGGATATGATCACAAAAGGGCAGGCAACAAAAGGAAAAGTAATAAAATTTGACTACCTCAAAATTAAAAAACCTCTGCACAGCAAAGAAAATATCAGAGTGAAGAGTCAACCGATTTGGAGAAAATATTTGCAAGGAATACACTTGTTAAGTGATTAATATCCAGAATAAATAACAACATCTAAAACTTAATTATCCAATTATTCCAATTAGAAAACTGGCAAAAACATACATTGACATTTCTCCACGGAGATAAACAAATGGTCAAAAAGCATATGGAACATCAAAGAGCATTTCAGGACTTCCAGGAAGATGGCGACCAGGTGAGCAGCAAAGGAGCAATCCTCCTTGATAAACACCACCAGCTCGAGACAGACTTGGTGAGGGCGAATGCTGGGATCTCACCTGGGAAGTTCAAACTGAACGTGTTTCTCTGAGCTGCCGGGGGAGACACAGTAGGGCGGGCAAAATTGCCGTGACGAGACGCGGGAAAGCCCCAAACCCTGGGCACCGGAGACGCTCGGTGCAGCAGACGGGAGGTGGCTTGGCTGGGTCCGAGCACTCTGCAGGCACAGCCAGCTTGATCCCTCCCGCCTCCCGAACCGGCTCAGCTCGCCAGCGACTTTGGTCAGAAATTGGCTTTCTAGCAGCGGAAACGCGGGGTGGTCTCGGATCTCGCACGCATCGGGCAGGCTACGCAGCCAAGACCCTCAGTGGCCTGCACTCCGCGGCCGAGATGGTGCGAGGAGCACAGAGGAGCAGAGCATCCCGCTCCCTACCCCAGAACCAGAGAGCGTGAGGAAACAGAAGTGGCGGGGAGCAGCAGATCGCGAGCATAGCACAAAAACTGGCACTTTGGAAACTTCCTGCATGCAGGGACTCCGAAACTGGTGAGCTATCTGCGCTCGTGACCTGATCACCGAGTGGGGGAGGAGATTCGTCCCTATACCTGCAGGAACCCTGGGAGGGCGGGGGAGCGGTCTTACACACCCCACCCAGGTCTCTCCATAGGGAGTAGCTCACCCGAAAAACCAGCATCTGAACAGCCTTTTAAGAGGAACTCTCAGCAGAAAGCTTAAGGGACATTCTCCCAAAGAGAAGGAGTCATTGGAGCAGCCTCTGCAGCAGACCTTTGCCTGGTGAACTGCCTGGGTAAATTTATTGCTCAATATTTTGAATCTGATACCCAAAAATGGGAAGATAGAAGAACAAAATGCAGTCTCAGAGCTCAACCCCACCCAGAACAAGTCCTGAATACCAGGACACAGGGGAACCAGGAAGCCAAATACCTGCAAGTTATGAAACGATTGCATCCGAAATGAAACAACTCCAACAGGCCATAAAAGAGATTAAAGCAGAAATAAGACACATACCTGCAATGATCTCTCAGACAAAAAATGAACTGAAAACTATAATGGAAGAACTGTTCCACACACATAGAGAAGAAATAGATAAAAGATTAGAAGAAAATAGGAAACAAATGGAAATGTTACAAGAGCAATTTAGGAATGAATTACCAAGAATGAAACAGGTCCAAAGAGAATGCCAGGATTTGAAAACTTACAATGAAAGCATGCAAAACTGCTTAAATGAAACAGAAGATAGAATTTCAGACCTTGAAGACAGCATGGCAGCTTATGAGCGTGAAATGAAGCATCTCATAAAATCATCAAAGACACAAGAAAAATCAATCCAACAGCTGCAAGATGAGGCAAAACGAAATGATATTCGAGTAATAGGAGTGAGTGAAACAGCAGGACACCACACAAACGATATAAACAGAATATTTGCTGAAATAATAGCAGAAAATTTCCCAAACAAGGTAAAAGATACTGAAGTACAGTTAATCGAGGCATATAGAACCCGAACGATCCATAACCCAAAGAAAAACACACACAAACATATAATAGTCAAGATCCCAGATATCCAGCAAAAGAACACAATATTAAAAGCTGCTAGAGAAATGAAATAGATCCCCTATAAAGGAAAGTTCATCAGAATCACAGCAGACTTCTGAACGGAAACCATGAAATCAAGAAGAGCTTGGAGCGAGATATTACGGATTCTGATACAAAACAACTTCCAACCCAGACCGATGTATCCTGCAAAACTATCCCTCAAATTCAATGGAGAAATAAAATATTTCCACGACAAAGAACAACTGAAGAAATTCATGAGTGCCAAATCAGCATTGCAAAAAGCACTAAAAGATATTCTAGACAGAGAAAAAAGAGACCACAATCTCAACTAAACAGAACAAGTAAGTAAACAGTCAGCAAAAGAAGGAAAACAACAAGTAAATAACATGACTAGAATAAGCCAACATATAACCATTAATGTAAATGGCCTCAATTCACAAGTCAAAATGAAAAGATTGGAAGAGTGGATTAAGGAACACAATCCAATGATATACTGTATACAGGAAACACATTTTACTCAAAAGGAAATCCTCAGATTGAAATTTAAAGGTTGGAAAACAATTCTCCATGCAACAGGTCCCCAGAAAACAGAAGGGGTGGCTATTATCTTTGCAAACAATGTAAACTTCAAACCAAAAACAATCAAAAGAGATAAAGAAGGTGTATGTCTGTATGTGTTATCCTGAACAAACACTTCGAAGATATCAATATGTAAAGCAGCAACTAGTGGTGTTTTTTTTTGTTGTTGATGTTGTTGCTGTTGTTGTTGTTTGCCTGTTTTGTTTCTTGTCTTTGGATTTTTGATTTTTTGTGTTTTTTCTGTTGTTGAGAGGATTAAATGTCTGACTAAATTTGCATGTCTGTATATGGGTTCATACATTTACAATTCGAAGATATCAATGGA
>PVLD010029826.1:0-17582 GCA_004027595.1 Dinomys branickii
CTCCCAGCGTTTGGGGCTTTCCGCGCGGCCTGCCCGATACGCGCGAAATGTGGGACTGCTGGGCGTCGCCGCCGTCAAAAAGCCGATCTCTGTCGGGAATCGCCGGAAAGCTGCACCGGTCGGGAGGCGGGAGGGACCGAGCTGGCTGCGCTCCCAGGGCGCTCGGACCCAGCCAAACTTCCTCCCTGCGCGGAGCGTCCCTGGCTCCCAGCGTTTGGGGCTTTCTGTGCGGCCTTCCCGATACATGCGAAATGTGGGACCGCCGGGCGTTGCCACCGCCAAAAAGCCAATCTCTGTCCGGAGTCGCCGGAAAGCCACGCCGGCTCGGGAGGCGGGAGGGACCGAGCTGGCTATGCTCCCAGGGTGCTCGGACCCAGCCAAACTTCCTCCTCGCACGGAGCATCTCTGGCTCCCAGCGTTTGGGGCTCTCCGCGCGGCCTGCCCGATACGCGCAAAATGTGGGACTGCCGGGCGTCGCCACTGCCAAAAAGCCGATCTCTGTCGGGAATCGCCGGAAAGCTGCACCAGCTCGGGAGGTGGAGGGACTGAGCTGGCTGTGCTCCCAGGGTGTTCGGACCCAGCCAAACTTCCTCCCTGCGTGGAGCGTCTCTGGCTCCCAGCGTCTGGGGCTTTCCCACGTCTCGCCACAGCAACCTGGGCCGCCCTACCGCATCTCCCCCGGCAGCTCAGAGAAATACGCCCAGTTTGAACTTCCCAGCCGAGGTCCCGGCATTCACTCTCGCCAAGTCTGTCTCAAGCTGGTGGTGTTTATTGAGGAGGATCGCTCCCTTGCTGCTCACCTGGTCGCCATCTTTCAAGCAGAATTTAAAAAGGTAATACAATTCTATTTATAAATTTTTCTCATTATGATTTATGCATTTTATATCTTATACATATAAATGTTCTAAACAATGTTTTATTTGAAAATATCTGATATTCTATTAGTCACAGAATAAAATAAAACAAAAAATTTAATATCAGCCAGGTGTGGTGGCGTACACCTGTAATTCCAGCACTCAGGAGGCTGAGATAGGAAGATTGTTGTAAGTTCAAGGCCATCCTGGACTACAAAGTGAGCTCAAGGCCAGCCTGAACTGCACAGCCAGACCCTGTCTCAAAAAGACAAAAAAAATTAACAATTTAAAGTGTGCTCTGATTAGGCAGTTTTACTCTTTGAAAAGTGAAAAGAAATATATACAGTTAGGATACATATGAAAGAATTTTCATAAAGTACTATTTTACACGCAGTTTAGAAATCATGCAAATATTTACCAATATTGTACTATATTTTAAAATTTCCTACTAAAATATATAATATGATCTGCACTTCTAATGTTCACTATAATGTGCCTCAAAAACACAATGCAGATCAAAATAAACCAGGTTCAAAAGAGTGTAAGTCCCAGACTTAAGAATATTCAAGTTGCAAACTGTCTGTAAGACTGATTTGGTCAGTGAGTCACTGTGTCAGACTTACAAATGAATCCAACTTATGAATGTTCTCCCAGAATGCAATTTGTTCATAAGTCAGGGAATTACTGTATCCATACTGTACTGTATACTTCCTTTCATGTGACATTGTAGAACAGAAAAAACATAAGTGATGTGACCACTAATAGTGCTTGCATATCTTTTGATTGAGATATTTCTTAGGAAAGAGGAGGAAATTTTCTAGAATGATAATAAAATTCATTATTTATTATAATGGTGAGTTAAGTGAACATGTATATTTATCAAAGCTCATTGAAGTGGATAGTTTCAAATATCTTGTGTTTTGTATGTAAGTCATACCATAGTTTTAAATTGTTTGTGTAAGTTAAATAATAAAAATATGCATAATTGTTATTTGTAGCAGTGTATATTTTGTAAAATTTTTGAGGCAAGATCAGGATTTTGGCACATACAGGGGAATAATTCTCCACAGCTTTCCTTTATTCCTATAGATCTTAAGACTTAGGTGTGAGTTTCCTATTGTTCTTTTCAATAAGACTTCCAATACATTTGAACTCACAGAATCAAATTAGTATTTTCCTTATGCCATCTAAAGACTTTAAACAAATAATGCTCTCCATGTACTGCTGTAAATGTACCACATGCTAATAGATTGTGCTACTAGAACTCCACAAACAGTGCTTAGAGAGATGGAAATAAAATGCTACTTTGGTAAATTAAAAAATTTTTTTTCTTAAAAAATCTAAATGTTTAATTGGATGTCAGCTGAAAGTACAACTGCTGCCACTGAAATTTTTAGGAGGACAGATGACTATTCTGAATGAAGCTATGAAATGTAAGAAATACAAAAAGCTTTGCTTTTTGAGAAATCTAGATTAAATCTACAACTACTTGCATTTATCAGCACAATTTTAACAAATTCAAAATCTTTTTCTGAAAAATACTTCAGAAAAAGAAGATAACATGGAAACATTTCAATACTATATATGGGTTTCCATCTTGAATATGAATCTCTGTACACTCTTAATCCCTAATTACTATTTACTTAAAATTATAATTCTGTTTATTATATGTGTATATTACATACATAACAGATACAATCTTTAGTAGTAGCTTAATAATAATGAAAAGATGACTATGATTTATTAGTATTATGTACTTGCACAAAAATGATGACAAATCTGTCCAAAAACTTGGTCATTGTCTTGTCCAATGAATATTTGGTACGGCAAAGCAACAGAAGTGTTAGAATCTCATAGCTAATAACAATGAGACTCAGGTTTATATTGAGGTCATTTTAATTTCAAACTCTACTGGTTTTCTATCGCCTACTGCTTCTCAAGCAGTAGGATTGGGGTGTTAATGATCAGTTAATTGGAAATAAGCAGTCGAGTCTATCTATTAGTGCACTCTTGGCAACTGCTTCTAAAATTCCCTCAACATTTACATTAATATTCCCCATAAGAAATACAAAACTGGTTTCCTGCATGAAAGCTCTCACTGTCCTTTCTTTTCCGTCTTTATTAAGCTACTTTTGTCTCAAAAGGAAAGTTACATGGACAAAAAATTAACCATCAGAACCATCAGAAATTAACCATCAGAATTCAGAATCCCATTTAGAGCCAATTTTAATCATACTTCTGGGTAGGTATACATTTTTAAGAATGTAATTTGAGAATTTCTGCTGCATCTACAACTGCTTCTTTAAATGACTACCTACCGCAAAGTTGGTTAAAACTGGATGCTATGTAGTAAGAGCAATGTTTTGTTATATATTTTCCTCCAATAAGTACACAATGAAAAATCAATAAAAAGTAGAAACAGGTCTAGTGTGAATTAATCAAAGTAGAAAGAATTACCAAGA
This sequence comes from Dinomys branickii, assembly GCA_004027595.1. Taxonomy (NCBI): domain Eukaryota; kingdom Metazoa; phylum Chordata; class Mammalia; order Rodentia; family Dinomyidae; genus Dinomys; species Dinomys branickii. Next base: position 3,317 of record PVLD010029826.1, read on the forward strand.
AGGTAATGAAGCTCAAACTTCATGGTTCTTCCCTTGTGCAAGTTCCTTCCAAAGTTGTGCCTGATTATGCTAAACTCATATCTTCTTTCTTAAAGTCTCCCTAAGATTATATAAGCTTTGCTCTTTACAAAATCTAGATTTTATCCTGAGAGATGTGGAGATGATACAAATATTTCAAGCTGAAATTGAAAATCAAGATCAAAAAAGAAAAATAATGAAGAGACAAATGAAAGAGAGGTAACAAAGAGCAAAATTATAGATTTGATTTTACAAAGTGGAAAGTTTAGGCTAGTGAAGAAATCTCTTGAGAAAAAAGATTGGGTTAAAAACAATGAATATGGAATTAGAGGAAATAAATATTTGTCTCCTCCTTGACTTGAGAACATTTTTGTCAATAAAATTTCTCCATCAACTCCCTACATGCTTGACATCAAGTACATTTTAATTTGTTTATTAAAAGAACAGTGGATAATTCTGACAGTTCCTTATCTTTTTATTATTATTTCACCCACACACATAATGTAAAAGTCAGTGATACATCAAGGATACATTATGGAAAAATTGCAAAATATAATAGGTAATGTAGTGCGAGAAAATATGGTCTTCATCAGAATGATTCAGAATCTTCTCATCTCTGCCTGTTTATGAACAAAGATTTGATCCATCTCAGTTCCCAAATGCATTGTTTCTGTGGTGCATGTAATCAAAGGGTTTCTTTTTTCCCCCTTTTAGCTGAAATTGCAGAAAATGAAAATAAAAGAACAGAGGGACTTCCTTTTGCCTTGATATATTCTTTTGTTGTATTCTGATCTGCAGTAATACTTTATATCAGTGTTACTTTCAATGATCTTTGTTCATTCTATGTATATTTTATCTATGCTCTTTTTGTTTCATCCAGAGTTTTTTCTAAATCTTTCAAGCCTCTGAAAAGAAAGCACAAATCAAAAGGCATGAAATTGTAATTAATAATATTCACCTCGATTGTAAAAGCCTATAGAAACAAAACTGAGATTTTTTTCACTTTTCTCAACTTTAAATTTTCATAGAATCTAAAAACATTGCATAGTTCAAAACATAAGAGACAGATTTGATTGGGGAAGTATTTCCAAATTACTAAGGGACTAAGAAGAGAAAAGAAAAAATAGTCACAAAATACTACTGTGTCTTGATGAAATGTGAGCTTTAAAAAGTAGTGAGCACAGCACAAGGAAAATTAGTTTCACTTAGAAATGTACAAAAAGTGATTTGAGCAGCTGACTATGGCAGAGAAATTTCTTATAAATAATTCAATATTACCCTATAAAATACTTTATCAATTTTTTCATTTCAAAGATACAAAATCAGAATGATGCTCCTGGTGTCTTTGGTGGTTTTCTGTATGTGGGGATGGAATGAGAAGTACATATTGGTTTTTGGAAGAGAGGGAGCAAACAAAATCTGTGGGGTAGAATGTGAAATTGTGTAGAAAAGTAATTAGAAAATAATTGATATTAAAATCCAGACCTTTCACATCATTTCATTACTTAATTATCCTAACCCTTTCTGCTGTGCTTAAAGAAAATGAAGTTCACATTAATGACTTGGCAGCATCATACAGTGAAATAATTTAGTAAATTAGTAGTTTAGTAGTACTATTATTAATCCGTTTTGCTTTGATACCATATTGCAATTTTTTCGTCCTATTAAGTCTAACTTCTAGCCTCCAACAGAGCACAAATACAAGTAGTGTTTCATAATAGCTACTTCTGCCAATTCATTCATCCCACACATTTGCCAGTAGTATTCATCCCACACGTCCACCTATGCATTTCATCACTTATTCCCTTACTTATTAAATAAATATTGCATTATCTTAAATTATACACCAGGCTCTTGGAAAACCATATTAAGCCAATGATATTCATGATAATTTTAACTTAGTTTAAAATTTTTCTAAGTTATAAACCATAATTTTGATTAATCTTCTATATGTTTAATCTTTGATATAGTAAGCAATGGTTAAATACTTATTGGTCAGGGCTATAGAGTTAGTAATTTTAAAGTTTAATATTATCTCTGCACTTTCATAATCATTAATCCTGCCCCAGGATGATATGCTAAGGGTATAACATTAGTGGAATGAACATCTGTGGTGATACTTTATTGCTATGTACTCTTGAAATTGCATAATTACCACTTATATAACTTTGTTGGGATAGTCTGAATATTTATAACACCACTAGTTGTATATTTTATGTTAAAATATTTAAAAATATTTCTCACAAGTAATCATGTGGTACCTATGTCTCAGTATATCTGAGGCCATCTCATTTTTCCCCTGGGACCACAAGATGATTACATTCTACTCCTTTTTATTTATGAAAAAGTGAAGATAGAAGAATATACGATTTGTCCTAGTCAGTGAACTCTAGGTGGAAGTTGAAACTATGCGTTCCAGCCCCTCACTGAAAGTTACTCCAAAGGAAGCTCTTCCTCTCTCTTCTTCCCAGCAACCTTGGACGTCACATGTAGAAGAGAGCTATAATAAGAGCTTAACTGAATTTTTTATGGTTGACTGCTGATAGATTTCAAGCTTCACCTCACCTTTTCTAATTCTGCCTCGTATTGGGGCAAGCTGACCAAAAAAATGGATGTTCCCTTCTTTGATCACAAAAAGAATTTCAAAGCATGAATAGCAGAGGAAAAAGCAAGAAAATGATCAAGATAGGAGAATATATATACATATATATACATAATTTCCTAAAATAAATATAAACATTATGCATATCACCATAAAGAAATAAAAAAATCTGCATACCATGAATGGCACAGCCCACACAGGGACCCTCACCGCAACCTAATCTTTCATCCACATAAAAGTCCTGTGCCAAGCTAGACCTAGGGTGGGTATAATCCATGAGCTCTGGGCGATGAGACAGGGGAAAGGTGTAGAACATATAAAGATCCTGTCTCAAAAAATAAAGAAACAAACCCTATGCTTGTCATTCTGCCCTAATTCTCCCAAAACATTTTCAACCCATGTAGGAGTCTATCCTGCATTTCCTAGAAAGTCTCATTATGTGAGTTTATGAAAAAAAAAAACTTATTGACGTGTAGATATGGCATCAACAGTCATTTTTTAATTTTAAAGAAAGAAGTACAAAAATAAAAAGAACAAAAGCAGAATACAAACAACACAAAGCAAGGATATTAGAAATGATAACAGGGTTTCAAACCAAATCGTAGGGATTAACAGTGGTTGTTATATTACATATTGCTATCTTCAACAAAGTTGCTCAGATTACCAGATATAAGAATAGAAGATGGATCAAATCATTAAAGAGAATAGGAAAACAATAATTTAAAAGAACATTAGAGACAATACATAGTGGCAGTAGGGAGGATTGTAGGAATTCACCATTGGTTATTATACTGCAAATTGTTATCATCACATAAATTGCTCAGATTACCAGATATAAGCATGCAAAATTGGTCAAAATAGTAAAAAAAAAACCCTTTAAACATTAACTGTTCCCAACAAACCATTACACACCAACAATACACAGTTATACTACCCACCCGTATATTTTATATACATAATGTAAAATTTTCCTTAGCACTTACTCTTCTTTCCCTCATCCCAGTTGCTCCTCCCTTTGAGGAGTTTCTTTCCCTTTATTATTATTTATTGTACATTTTGGGTTGTATTTACTCTTTCATGTTTTTACACCAGGAAGACAATGTGATGCTTACACATGTAAATTCAATTTATTTCACTTATGAGTACGGTCGCTAGTTGCATCCACGTATAAAATCCTCGTGAGTATCTTTTTTATAGCTGAGTAATACTCCATTGTATAGAAATGCCACATCTTTTTATCCATTCCTCAGCCAATGGGCGTTTGGGTTAGCTAGGAGAAATTGCGCTGTTATAAATATGGGTGCACGTATATCGCTGTGGTATGATGTTTTTAATTCTTCTGGAAAGATACCCAGAAGGGGAATAGGTGGGTTAAGTGGGACTTCCAATCCTAGTTTTGGGAGGTATCTCCAGACTTATTTCCACAGAGGTTTCACCAATCCACACTCCCACCAGCAGTCGTGAAGTGTTCTTTCCCTACAGCCTCTCCAGCATTTGTCATTGGTTGATTTCTTAATGATAGCCATTCTTTGAGGGCTGAGCTGAAGTCTCAGTGTTGTTTTAGTTTGCATTTCTCAAATGACTAATGATATTGAACATTTTTTTCATATATTTGTTCGCCATTCATATTCCTTCATCTGAGAAGTGTGTGTTCATTTCAGATGCCCATTTTTGGATTGGGTCTTTGAATTTTGGGGGCTTGATTGCTTTTAATTCTTTATATGTTCTAGATAGGAGTCCTTTGTCTGGGGGACAGTTTGTAAAATCTTTTGGCACCAACAGTCTTGATGTCCATACCATTCTGTAAGTGGGGGTTAATGGTGACCATAGCAACAACAATACCATAACATGGAACAAGCCTGTTTCTTTGAGTGAGTTAATATGAGTAATGATGTTGAGTGGACTCTGATGTCAGTGAGAAATAACTGACTTATTTGTCAATCCAGTGAGATTTCAGCTCAATGTGTGTACTATAGAAATTAGTAGCTGCAGGTGGATTGTTTTTACAGTAAAAGATTAAAATTACAGTTTTTATAAGTGTAATAATAAGAAGGAGGGAAACATAAATCAGAAGCTAGAAAGAAGCCATGTTAAGTGTCTGTAATGCTGCACAATGGATACAATCATATACAAATAAACAAGAAAACTTTGATGGAATTTTTTCTAAAACAATGTAAAATCAGCACAAAATCCACTGAGTTTTAATTTGAGGGAAAGAGGTTTAAAAACTTTTAAAAATTCATAATGCAAATTGTAGTTGTATTTTGGTTAAATGTTTAATTTCCTGAAAGAATATGTCTATTTTGAATATGAAAGAACTATAATAGTGAATCTAGAAGTTCGTAGTTCTGTGGCTCAGAAAAAGTACAGATGTGTGAACTCCAACTATATATAAGAGCAAGAAGGCCTTGATGAACAAATAGCCATGAAGATTTCTCAGTAGAACATTGTGATTCTGCTCTATGACAAAGTTCAAATTAAAGCTATAGGTCCCTTGTGAAAACTGATAGCCTAAAATTAAACTGGGGAGAATGAAGTAAGGAACATGAGGATGGGGATAAAAACAATATGAAAACAAGGACTAGGATAAAGGTGTGAGGAGAGAAATTGGCATATGGAAGATCAGTTGGAGAGGTAGAAAGTTCTCCAGCATAAAGGAAATATAGAGAAGAAATATAGCAGATATTTTAGGAAACTGTATCATGAAGTTAACCAAAACTATCACCTGGAAAAATGTTGTGACATTTTAGAGGCTTATAATAATCACTGCATAGGAAGCAAGCTATAACAAGTGCAGAACCACCTAGAAAAATATACCATAAAAAGCTTATTTTCTATATCATTAAGAAGGATTGTGAATGGGAAAGAATTTCTTAAAGGTAAAGTGGAGAAGTTTTTTACCAGAGATCAGCAACTGGGTTTTTACCCTGGCAATGTTTGTTTCTTGGGCTTTCATAATTGAATAGACCAAGGACTGCTGTGTATATTCCCACTTGTTTCCCTTTAATTAAGCATGGTTATTGTTGTGATTGCATCCTTGGTCTAACATATCTTATTGAATGTGGTATGGACAGCAGGTTATTTGTATTTTTAAATTACTGGAATACATGGATCCCCAATTGTGTTAGGTGTATTAGACCATGTATTACCCAGAGATCCTGTGCTTTTCAGTAAGATGGGGAGAATGTGTTTTTGTGTGGAGGCAAAGAAGGAAGTACATAGGATGACCAAAAGGTTGGAGTGTTACATTAGCTGATTAAATATCAGCTTGTGAATCAACTGGAATTATATTTTACTAGACAAACCATATTTTCAACCTCTTTGCATCTCTACAAAGCCATGTATGTAGTTTATTGTCAATGGAAAGCAGGTGGAAGTAGTATGTTCTTTCTGGACTGAGACATTTACATTGATGTGTCTCATCACATTTACTCTTCAAACCTGGTTTTCTGCTGATTTGATGATGCAGTGGAAAAACTGAAGCCATGTTTTGAAGAAAAGTTACACAGCATGAAAGAATCTTGAAGATCTCTATCACATCTAGGGAGACTGACAAATCACTCAGAGTTGTTTGTCACCAAAAAAACAAAAGTTAACTATTCAGACTGTGCCACTATATATACAGTGTTATCTGCACAAAACATTAAGTTTTCTTCCTCGGCTGGTCCTCTCTCCATGCAAACTTAACTTGAAGGCTTATTTGGAGACTCTAGGAGAAGCAAATACCTACTTATGTATCCTTGGTAAAAACTGGTTCTTCTCGTGTTTTGCATGTTAATTTATGCTAGGAAATGATTGGCATACATGTCAGAAAGGAAGAGAGATTCAGAAAAAGACCCAACCTGTCACTCCAATGAACATCCCCTGAGAGGAGTCAAAATTCATATGCTGGTTCACCTGTTCACTCAGCTTTACAATACACTCTTCCATTAATGTTTCAGCACACTAAAATCTTGCTTCTTTCTATACTATTTGAATAAGGACTGTTATTGTTGTAAGTCAATTAGATCTAACTGGAAGGACCTAATGACACTTTTCAGTCTTTATTCACCTCATCTTCTGCATTCAATGACAATATCTTCTTCAAAATCATCTTTTTATTCATTTATTATTCCAGATTATTGCACCTCATACTATATATTCCCTTTTCAAGGTCACCCAAAACAGTTTGTTTTTCTTGCCACTCAATTTTCCTTTACTCAGTCTGCATTTTAAGTTCCTCTTTTAGTCAACTTTCTCACCATTAGGACAAAATACCTAACATACACAACTTAGTAGGGGAGAGACTTATTTGGCTCCTGATTTCAGAGGATTCAGTCCACAATGACCTGGTTCCCAGTGAGAAACACCATGGCTGAAGAGTGTGGCAAAGGAAAGCTGCTAACTTTATGGTGGCAGACAGAGCACAGGGACAGAGTATCAGAAAGTGAGGGGCAAAACATCAGAAAGGAAAAGCCAGCATCACATACAGTTTGCAAGGACATGCCTCCAAGTCCAACCCAGACACACTGAGAAATGCTTTATTAGTCTCAAGCCAATAAGGTTTAGAGTAAAGACTTGCCATAACAGTCTTCCTTTCTAAGCAAAAACCTATATTTTGAAGTGACACTTATATACCAGGATCACCGAAGTGTTTCTCTCCAGACAAGACCACCATTCTAAACACTGACTGCTTCTTATAAATGTATATATTTCAATCTCATTAATTCTAGTGGTTGATCAAACTCTCCCATTTTCAAAACTTGTCAGTATTTTCACAAATCTGCTTTGATCCTTACAACATAAACCTAAAAATTAAAATCTGAATCACAGCAACTAGTTATCAATATTCCCACTTTACTATCATGAGGTATCTCACATCTATCCTTGATTCACTCTCCCACCCAATATCAAGCCAATAAAAGTAGCATTGAGCTCTTTCACTTATGAGTGGGATATTGTAAATGTATCTTTATTTATATTCCTTTTTTCCATTTTCAGTCATCACAAAACCAAAATCTACACATCCAGGAAAAGAACTCATTTAGCATGCATATGTGATCAAATAAATATCTGCTTAAAATATTTTCACTGTTAATGTCAAATTTCCCAATGTAGCAAATATCCCTTATTTCTATGGCACACCCTAAATGGTGTAGGTTAATGGAAGGAACATTTCTTCTAGCGTACGAAATTTTCACAAATAACAAATTATCTATTATGCTCAGAATTTAATGAAGTCCACAATCCTACAAAACATGTTTTATAAAAGACCGAAGAAAATGATAGCAGAGTGTGCATTTTAGTAACATTTCCTTATAAAAATTATCATAGGTAAAAAAATTGAAAAGTAAGTTAAAGCTTAACTTGGGACACTGTTTATTTCACAGCTATTAAAATACTTTTTCTAAATGAAGTAGAACGCATAAGGATTCTCTGCAATTGCTGCCTGCTAACTTTAGTAATTTTTCATTTGTGCCCCTGAAGAAAACTTCTGAAGTTAAATGAGTCTAGACAAAAATATAAAAACAAATCTGAATATATTCTAAAATACGACAAGAAAACATCACTCACAATGTTGATGTTTTCAAAAATTTTGTTTACCTATTTTTCCAAATTGTTTAGTGACACTACAGAAAAACAAGTGTTTTGATGAATAAATGCTGATGGCAGTGAACTAGGCCTTTTCTTTTTCACTCCTATGATACAATACCTGTAGATACTGTTTGCACTTTGTAAGTTACATTTGAATTGGCAATATACAGATCTGTTTCCTGATAACTAATAGCATAAGTTCCTTCATAAAAAGGCACTATGTACTGCTTTTTTCTTCAGAGTTCCTTAGACATTTCACAAAATATGAAAATATCTTATAAATATTTGCACAATGAATGAGGGAGCAGATATTTGCCGATATTTCTAACTAGTAAAACATTACTCGTTATCTTTTTCTGCTTTTCCTTCATAAAATTATAAATTTATTGGTAGTTGTAGAGTCTAATCAATTACCTCTCACTTTGGTCACAAATTTAAAATGTTGAAGCATTGCAAGGCATCAAAAAGCAGAGTTTGAAAATGCACTGCTTTATATAGACACAAGCAGCAGACATGTTCTTATTTCATGTGTGAGTTCCATTCCCTTCGAGGCCCTTCAGAAGGACAAAAATAAGCCCTGGGTATGAGGATTGACAGAATATCACTGGATATGGTGAATACAGTTAGGACCCTGCTTGGATCAGGCACCACTGAAACCCCAAGCATGTGTTCCACTGGATTTCCCAGTATGTTCACCTACCACTTTTTTTCATTGTTGACTACAACCAGTAATTTTCTAAATATCATTAAAACTTACCAAATATCCTTATGAACTGCTAGGCTTTTAGGGCATGAAAATAACAATTGCTAATACTTCTACTTTTGTATCTAGTAGTAGGGAATGGTGATATTATTCTGGGCCACAAAGTTATGTTTTCTTACCTCTTTTTTCTGATGTACGATTTAGTTGCTACATTGATGAATTAATGTGCTCTTCAATAGTTGGATGGGAATTGGGGGAAGATGGCGACCAGGTGAACAGCAGAAAAGATCCTTCCAGGTAGAGATCTCCAGCTTGAGACAGGCTCGGCACTTGCGGGTGCTGTGACTGCGGCTGCGAAGTTCAAACTGAACGTGTTGCTCTGCGCTGCCTGGGCCACAGCGGGGCGGCCCAACTTGTCAAAGCAAGGCGTGGGCGGGCCTGGAGCACTGATCACCCAAAGTGCTCGGTGCATGCGCCAGTGGCAGCTCAGGCGGGTCTGCGCACCCCGAGGGTGCCGCCGGGCTGGACCCTCCCGCCTCCCGACCCTTCATGGCTCGCCAGTGGCTGCTGCCAGAAATTGGCTTTTTGGCAGCTGCAGCGCAGGGTGGAATCAGAGCCCGCACTGCTCGGGCAGGCTGCGCTAATCCGGGCTGCAGACCGAGTCCCGATCTGGTCCCCGTCCCCACCGCTGGTGCCCTCCGCGGCCTGCAGCCCGCGGCTGTGACGGTGTGCGGAGCACAGAGGAGCAGAGCGCCTTGTTCACTTCCCCAGGCCTGGAGTGCGCGGGCACTGCCGTGGTTGCGGTTGGCGGCCCCTGTGAGAGTGCCAAGACAGAGAAGCGCTGGGTAGTGGCGGATTGCAGGTGAAGGAAGAAATATTAGCACTTTGGGACCCTCCTGCCTGCATGGATCCTGGGACAGGTGAGCTGTTTGTGCGCCGCAACCAGATCACAGAGTGGGGGAGGAGCTCAGCCCAAAGAGGAGCATCAGAGCGGACCCCATGCCTGCCAGGACCCCTGAGCAGGGGAGCTGTTTCCATGCCCCGGCCAGGTCTCTGGGTAGGGAGTAACTCAGCCCACAAAGCAGCATCTCAGAAGCCTTTTGAGCAGAACTCTTAGCAGGAAGATTAAGGGACATTCCCTCGAAGAGAAGGAGCCATTGCAGCAGCCTTTGCAATGGACCTTTGCCTGGTGAACTGCCTGGATAATTTATAGCTCAATAGTTTGAATCTCATATCCAAAAATGGGAAGACAGAAGAACAAAATGCAGTCTCAGAACTCAACCTCACCCAGAACAAGTCCTGGATGCGAGGATATAGGGGAACCAGGAAGCCACATACCTGCAAGTTCTGAAACGATTGCATTCAAAATAAAGAAACATCTCCATCAGGCCATAGAAGAGATTAAAGCAGAAATAAGCCACATACCTGCAATGTATGAAACGATTATGTCCGAAGTCACAAAACAAGTCCATCAGGCCATAGAACATATTAAAGCAGAAATTAGTCACATACCTGCAATTTTGGAAACAATCACATCCGAAGTAAAGAAACAAATCCATCAGGTCACAAAAGAGATTCAAGTACAAATAATCTCTCAGACAAAAAATGAACTGAAAACCATAATGGAAGAAATGTTCAGCACACAGAGAAGAAATAGATACAAGAATAGAAGAAAATAGGAAACAAATGGAAACATTACAAGTGCAATTTAGGAATGAATTACCATGAATGAAACAGATCCAAAGAGATTGCCAGGAATTGAAAACTTCCATTGAAAGCTGGCAAAACCACTTAAATGAAGCCGAAGATAGAATTTCAGATCTCGAAGACAGCATGGCAGCTAATGAGCGTGAAAGGAAGGATCTCATAAAGTCAGCAAGGATCCAAGAAAAATCAATCCAACAGCTGCAAGATGATGCAAAAAGAAATAATATTCGAGTTATAGGAGTTAGTGAAACAGCAGGGGACAACACAAATGATATAAAAAGAATATTTGCTGAAATAATAGCAGAAAATTTCCCAAACATGGTAAAAGATACTGAAGTACACTTATTCGTAGCATATAGAACCCCAAAGAGCCATAACCCAAAGAAAACCACACAGACATACAATAGTCAAGATCCCAGACATCCAGCAAAAGAACACAATATTAAAAGCCGCTAGAGAAAAGAGGAAAGCCCATCAGAATCACAGCAGACTTCTCAACGGAAACCATGAAATCAAGAAGAGCTTGGAGCGAGGTATTACAGATTCTGAGAAAAAACAACTTCCAACCCAAACTGATGTATCCTGCAAAACTATCCTTCAAATTCAATGGAGAAATAAAATATTTCCACAACAAAGAACAACTGGAGAACTTCATGAGTGCCAAACCAGCATTGCAAAAAGCACTAAAAAATATTCTAGACAGAAAAAAGGGGCCACAATCTCAAGAACAACAATAGAAAGAAACCCTCAAACAGAACAAGTAAGTAAACAGAGAGCAAAAGTAGGAAAACAACAAGTAAATAACATGACTAGAATAAGCCAACATATAACCATTAATGTAAATGGCCTCAATTCACCAGTCAAAAGGAAAAGTTTGGCAGAGTGGATTAAGGAACACAATCCAACAATATGCTGTATACAGGAAACACATTTTACTCAAAAGGAAATCCACAGGCTGAAAGTTAAAGGATAGAAAAAAATTCTCCATGCAATAGGTCCCCAGAAAAAAGCAGGGTAGCTACTATGTTTGCAGACAATATAAAATTCAAACCAAAAACAACTAAAAAGAGATAAAGAAGGCCATTACATACTAGCTAGGGGAAAGCTGCAAGAGGAAGAGGTAAGAATCCTAAACATTTATGCACCAAACAATGGAGCACCAAACTTTGCAAGTCAAATCTTAACAGACATGAAAAATCAAATAACTAATAACACTATTGTAACAGGGAACCTAAACACCCCTCTGAGGCAAAGAGACAGGTCAACTGGACAGAAACACAGCAAAGAAATAACAGACCTGAACCAAAAGTGGGAACAAATGGACTTAGTAAATGTATACACAGTGTTCCACCGCACAACGTCAGAATACACATTTTTCTCAGCTGCACATGGGTCTTTTTCTAATTAGACCACATTCTAGCCCATAGAGCACATCTACCTAAATGCAAAAGAATTGAAGTTATCCCATGCATGTTATCTGACCACAGTGGAATGAAATTGGAAATTAATGACAAAGAGAACTCCAAAAACCGCATAAACGCTTGGAAATTACACAACAACCTCCTGAATAACCAATGGGTCACACAAGAAGTTAAAGAAGACCTTAAAAAATACCTACAAATAAATGAAAATGCAAGTACAACCTACCAGAATCTGTGGGATGCAATGAAAGCAGTCCTCAGAGGGAAATTTATAGCAATGAACTCATATACAAAGAAAACAGAAAGAGAGCAAATAAATAGCCTAATGCTACACCTCAAACTCTTAGAAAAAGAGCAACAAGCCAAACCAAGAGCCCAAAGAAGGCAGGAGATTATAAAACTCAGGGCAGAAATTAATGCAATTGAGATGAAGAAAACTCTACAAAAAATAACTGAATCAAAGAGTTGGTTTTTTGAAAAAATATATAAAACTGATAAACCCCTAGCCAACCTTATCAAAAAAAGAAGGGAAAGAACTCAAATTCATGCAATAAGGAATGAAAAGGATGAAATCACTACAGATCCCACAGAAATCCAAAAGATCATTAATACCTACTTTGAAAATCTTTTCTCCCATAGGAAAGAAAATTCAGAAGAAATGGACAGATTCCTAGAAAGGTACAAATTACCAAAATTGAATCAGGAAGACTCAAAAATCCTGAACAACTGAACATCAATTAATGAGATTGAAAATGTCATTAAAAACTTAGCAACAAAGAAAAGCCCAGGCCCTGATGGATTCACAGCAGAATTCTATAAAACATTCGAGAAGATTTAATGCCAAAACTCCTCAAACTCTTCAGTGAAATCGAAAAGGAAGCAACTCTCCCTAACACATTTCTGGAGGCAAATATTATACTGATACCAAAACCAGAGAAGGACCCAACCAAGAAAGAGAACTATAGGCCAATCTCTCTAATGAACATAGATGCAAAGGTACTCAACAAAATACTGGCAAATAGATTACAGTGAATCATAAGGAAAATTATACACCACGACCAGGTAGCATTCATTCCAGGAATACAGGGAGGTTCAATATTCACAAATCAATTAATAGAATACAACATATTAATACAGCCAAAGATAAAAACCACATGACCATCTCAATAGATGCAGAAAATGCTTTCGATAAAGTCCAACATGCATTCATGTTAAAAACCTTAGAAAAAATAGTGATAGCCTCTACCTCAATCTGATCAAAGCTATATATGACAAACCAACAGCCAACATCATAGTAAATGGACAAAAACCGAAAACTTTTACTTTAAAGTCAGGAACAAGACAAGGATGTGCATTGTCACCACTTTTATTCAACATAGTTCTGGAAGCACTAGCCAGAGCAATCAGACAAGAGAGAGAAATAAAAAGAATAAGGATAGGAAAGGAAGAAGTCAAACTATCACTATTTGCAGATGACATGATACTATACATGGAGGACCCAAAAAACTCCACAAGAAAACTCCTGGAATTAATTGACAAATTCAGCAGCGTAGCTGGATACAAAGTCAACACCCAAAAGTCAATAGTATTCCTATACAAGAACAACAAACAGACTGAGAGAGAAATTGAGGGAACCATACATTTTACATTAGCAACCAAGAAAGTGAAATACTTAGGAATCAATCTAACAAAGAATGTGAAAGTTTTATTCAGTGAAAACTACAATACTCTGAAAAAGGAGATCGAAGAGGATTTCAATAAATGGAAAACCATACCCTGCTCATGATTGGGAAGAACAAACATTGTGAAAATGGCAATACTACCAAAACTGTTGTCCAGATTCAATGCAATTCCCATTCAACTACCATTAGCATACCTCACAGATCTAGAGAAAATATACCTCAAATTCATCTGCAACCAGAAGAGACCCACAATAGCAAAAGCAATCCTGGGCAGTAAAGACAAGTCAGGTGGAATCACAATCCTTGACCTGAAATTGTACTACAAAGCTACTGTAATAAAATCAACCTGGTACTGGCTAAAAAACAGACCTGAGGATCAATGGAACAGACTGGAAGATGCAACCACAACAAAAAACCCACTCAGATACCTAATATTTGACAAAGGGGTCAACCAAACACAGTGGAAAAAAGAAGGCCTGTTTAATAAATGGTGCTGGAAAAACTGGCTTGCCTCTTGCCGAAAACTGAAAATAGACCCCAGTCTATCACCATGCACCAA